>CAUYLG010007578.1:0-81495 GCA_963573385.1 Cacajao melanocephalus
CTGCCATTGGTCAGGCTCTCGGCGGGATTTTTGAATTTTGGGCTGAGAGCATGATTTAGTGCTGAGTGTGGGGCTAGGGGTGGAATGCAGGAGTGGGTGTGGGGAGCCTGCATGGAGAAGGCAGGTGCTGAGTAGGACGTCTGGCCTCCTGATAACAGTGTTATCAGGTGCGGAGGGGGTGAGTATTGTCCATCCGGCTCCCGGCGAGGCTATCGGTCTTACAATATCATTGCCCATTGCTTTATTTTTAATATTTTTGGATTAACTGGGTACACTAATGCAGTATTTAGATTTTACTGTTAACCAAATGTGAGTCTGTGATTCAAAATAAGAGTTCATGCTGATTATTTTATTAACATGATTTATATGCTTAGTTTTATTTCTGCTATTTTGTTTTATGGTTCTCTTAACAGGCCTTTTATATTGAGGTTACTTTTTTAACCTGACTTTTCCCTTGTGATTTAGAAATTATATCTACTATTTTCATTCTATTAGTAATGGCATTTAATAAGTATGCATTGGAATCTATTTTCTCTACTTTTCATTGTCAAGATAGTCCCAGCATAGTGGCTTACACCTGCAATCCCAGCACTTTGGGAGGCTGAGGCAGGAGGATCACTTGAGTCCAAGAGTTCAAGGCTACAATAAGCTGTGATTGCACCACTGCACTGTAGCTTGGGCAACAGAGCAAGACCCTGCTTCAGAAAAAAAAAGGGCAATATAAATTTCTCTTTCTTTGTGTGATATGAGTAATACACTCTGCTTTTACTTCTTTCTTCTGGCCATTCGATTCCCAATTTTAGTGATATAGTAGGCAATTTGAACTAGATCACAATTACTTAATTAACATTTTTAACCATGTGTCCTCTTTTGGAAATTGTTTTTGGCATTCTCATTGTGTTCTAATGTCATATTGACAATTACATTAATTTTGTTCTATAGTTTATGTTTGTTTTGGAGGAAGACGTTATTTTTTATTAGTACTTTTTATCATGAATTCTTCATTTTTGAATTTGATATTTTGATTCCTGACTCAATCAGCTTAAAAAATGACTCATTAAGATGTTTCTTCTTTGCGTTTTTTTGTGGGTGCTGTCTGTACAGACTGTCACGTGGGGTCTGAACTTCTAAGCTCATGTACACAAGAGAACACAGCTCTTCTGTGCTGGGATCTCAATGTCCACATGGCAGCTACAGGAGCCAAAATGTGAGAATGCAGGACAGACACTTCAATTTAAATTCAGATAAACATGAAATAACTCTTGTGGCATAAGAACACCCCCAAGATTGCCTGAGCATCATGCATTTTATCTGGAAACCCCATGTGGGTCACCATCCTTCTCCTAGTCACAATTCCACAACTGTTGATCACTGTCTTCGTGTTACAAAGAAGCAGGAACCAAGTTTTATTGACTGAACCCTCACTGAATTTGTTTTTTTTTTTCTTAAAATTAAAATAAATTCTCAGGGTAAGTCTAGGCAATAAAAACGCTTCATTAATTTTGTCTACATTTTTGAAAACTCAAGTCTGTGTTTAGCTCGGGAAAATTTCCACCAAATAGTTCTTTAATGAGAGTTCCACTTTCAGTGGTTTCTTTTTCTGAAATGCCTAATATTTATAAATTAAATCTACTCAGTCCATGCCTTTCCTATATTTTCTCTCATTAACGTTCTCTTATCCTCTTCCTCTGACTTCTGTGATGTCAAATTTGACTTCTCTCTTATAAAATCTTTTTACTGAAAGTCCATTTTGCTCTCCCCTTCCCCTGTTTACATTTCCGAAATGAACATTTTTTAAATCTCCTCACAGCCTTCCCGACCCTGTTTGTTTTTTCTTTATGATTCTCTACTCGAACTTCATAGAAGAAATGTTCATTTGAAGTTTATTGAAAACACAAATCAGAAGCATTATCAAAATGTTCCCATCTCTTGCAGAAACTATATTTTATAGAAAAATATTTTCCCTGATTCCTCAGAGTGCTTCCTCCTTTTGAACTGTGTTAGCTCCTCATTCTCCTCGTGCTTTTCCTCTGTGTGCTCGTCATTACAGAGGGAGTGCAATGCTTGTCCAGAATCAGTAGTTGAGATCCCGGTCTGACTTATTCCAACCCAAGGGAAGGGGCAGGGAAGAAGAGACAGGGTTAGACTTACCGAATTCTCTGTGCTGATTCAGCAGCCCAGGGAGCCGGGAAGCCAGCCATTCTGAGAAGGCCTGCATGGAGCATCTCTGCCCCGGGATCTTTGTCAGTTTGGAAGACATCAGGAGTTTCTCGGAAGTGCCCTTGTTCTCTGCTGAGTGCCAGCGAGGGTCACTCCGGTTTTTGGCCTGTTCATGGTTCACAGCCCATGACAAGTGTCAGCTGGGGTTAGTGCCTCCCTGGCTTTGTGAAAGGCAGAATTTCTACCTACAAATTCTACAGCCTCCCTCTTCCCCTCCGGGCCTCTTTCCCCAACGGCGCACATGCCAAGAAAAACTACCTGGCATTGGAGAGAGTTGTCTAGACCTTCCCGGTGTCCTTCCCAACTACGGTGTTCCTCCTTTATGTGTAAGGAACTAAGCTAAGGGAACTCTCGACAATTCCATCATGCGGCTGTCACCCTGCCCTTCCCTCCGCAGATTCACATTTCCCGGGTCATACAGTAACAGAACATGTCAGCGTGGAGATGGCTTAGGATAATTTCTCAGATTTCACGATATGAATATTTTGCTGAATTTTCTCACTTGAAAAGAGTCCGCTTCCCCTTTTTCTGGAAGAAATGATATGCAAAAAGCTGTGTGAACCCCATTTTCATTTGGAAGCTGTTCCAAGGAATATATTGTCCAATTTAACAATGGGTCCCATTGTCAAATTTATTCTCAATACCAAGGCCAGCCATAGATTATCAAAACTTGCAGGCGGTCAGCGTTCTGTGGGCTTCTGGTGAGATGTTTTCATGATAACATTTTGTGTAGGAAGCAATCGTGGCTTCATTCTATGATAGGCAAGGTGCCAGGAAATGCAAAATCAAGTGGCAATCGAGTCCCTAAAGAAAGTCGTTTCTGATTTATGGTGATAGCTCCAACAATTCTGCTGAACTTTTTACACATTGAAATGACACTGCGTTATGTTTTCCATTAGAGCAGAGAACAGCTGGCCTGCCAGAGACCCAGCGTGGCAGCTGGAATGCAGAAATGCTCATAGCGTTAACCCCAAAGCCTGAGAAAAAGATTTCTTATTCCCAACATGTAAGTGCTTGTTTTCCCCCAGCACATCTGACATCCTGAGGCTGGTGGCATTTAGAAAGTGGAAGCAGCCTGAACTGGGCTGAAGGCGAGGGCAGGAACAGAGGAGCCAAGCGCTGGCGCAATAGGGACTGAGCACTAGCAGGAGCTCCCCAGGGGCTAGGGGTGGTCTGCCTTGTTTTTTAATTTATGGTTTCAAGAGATTTATCTAGAGCAGTTTTATCTTCCCACTGCTGGAGCTGCCTGAAACTGTGTGTGTGTGTGTGTGTGTGTGTGTGTGTGTGTGTGTACACGTGCGCGCGTGCACACATGCACATGTATGTTTTCTTATGTGTTCATATATTTTGCTCCTGGAGATTTAAGAGGCGCCTAGATTAGTATTTTCCAATAGAGTGTGATACAAAGCACATGTGTAGTTTCAAATGTTCTAGGAGCCACACTAAAAAAAAGTAAAAAGAAACCAGTAAAATCATTTAATATAATTTATTTAACCTAATACATCCAAAATATTATCAGTTCAGCATGTAACCTACACACAACTTCTAATGGGATCGGTTGTTTTCTTCTCCTCAGGCCAGGCCATTGAGCTCATGTGTGTCTGCCATGCGTTTCATACTCACAGGCTACCTCCTGTGGATTGGCCACACGCCTGGGTTTCAGTGGCTCATGTGCCGGCAGCTGGGACCCGGCAGGCTGGGCAGGAAGAGGAACAACCTGCCCCGTTCTAACTCACTCAGTTCTGCTCCAGTGTATTTCCCTCATCCTGAAGCTTGCCCTCTCGGAGGCACCCCTCTACCAGCTCCTTGAAGAATGGTGTGTGAACCATCACTCTTAGGCCTGTGCTATCAGCCCACCTCACTCTCGGTTCGTGCAGAAATTTGTGATTAAAATCGCAGGACCTGGAAAATACATGTGTGGGAGCTCCAAGACATATCAGAATCACATTTGCACTCCCAGGAGAAGGCCCTATCTTTTCCTTGATCTTCCCTGACCCTTCCAGTCTTCATCTCACCACTGTTTCTCCACACACTCTCCTGTTTTCCTCTCTGCTTTCCCTTTCCAGATTGAGCAGGATGGTGGTGGGGCTGCTGGGGGCATTTCTGGGTCCTTTCCTGGGGAAAGAGTTTGCAGAGAGGAGTCAGGGAAGGGGAAGGGCCACGCTCACTGCGCTGTCAGTCCTGAGGCTAAGAGTCTGAAGCTGGACCACCGCCTCTGCATGGAACAACAAAACCAGGCTAGGGGTGCTCCCACAACGGTTCCCAGATGCCCACAGCCCAGGCAGGTGGCGCACCTGAGTAAAGCTGTCTGGGTATCAGATGAGACTGGTGGGCCTGGAAAACACAGGCCCTACCCAGGACATTTAAATTCACCTTTTAATCCAGTGCAAGCCATGCGAAACCGGTCAGAGCTCAAGAGTCATCAGCTTGTGGTTCCCAAGAGAGGCACATATCCTGGGGACTCCGGTCACAGCTGGTAAGTATCTGAGGGACAGCTGCCTCGCCTCCTGCCCCACCCTTTTAGGGATCTGCTGTCAACTGCTGGATGTCAGGTATCTGGTTCATCATCTTCACCTTCATTCACATCAACAACCACATCACTGACCTTGCAACCAACCTCCCAGCCTTACCGACCCTCAGTCCTTGCCTCTGACGGCCCTAAATTCCAACCAGAATCGGACCCCCGAGTGGAGTGAAATCCAGCATGTAACTCGGAGAGTGGCAAGTTGTCACCTCTGAACCGGTGTCAGGTGCTGCTTTCTCCACAGCACTAGGTTATAAGCACTCGGCAGCCCCAGAATCTGCAGGCTTAGCCTTGCCATCTGGTAAGCAGTCCCTGCTGCTGCTCGTGGGGATCCTGCAGCCCGAGGCGAGCCTGATGCCCTTACAGTCTCTGCACTGTCAGAGTCCGCTGAGCTTGGCCAGGTCTCCCTAGTCAGAATGCAACATGTCCGTCTCTATGTTTTGATTTGCATCCAGTCCACCCTCAGGGCCTGGATCCCTACCCAGAGGTCCAGGTGGAAGGACTGATGTCCTGCGCAGTCCTGCCCAGACCTCTTCTCAGGAGGTGAAACTCTGCCCTACACATCCAGCAAGGTGCTAAACAGATCAGGCGGAACAAGAAGGTCACTGCCTCCTAGTCCACCTGCACGTACTGGAAACTGCTGCCATTGCCCAGATGACCGGAATAGATTTCCCCTTGGAAAGTGACCCTGGCCTGGATCCTGCTGCTTCTGCCACACCTATATCCGGCTTCCTCTTCCTCCCAGCCTGCTCCTGAAGTCCCAACACCATGTCCTGCCAAGTTGCACAAGTAATGGCCATGCCGGCTTCTTAAGCCATCCGTTTTGTTTCGTGTCTTTTCTTTCTTGGCAGGCAAGGAGCTAAAGTGAAGAGAGTAAGTGCTTTTGAGTCTGAGGAAATTCATCTTGAATTTTGGCTACAAGATTTAATAATTCTGTAATTCTTGGGCAAATTGCTTACCATCTTTGAATCTCAGTGTTTTTTCATCATTAACATACAACCAATCCTACTCCATAAGGTTATCAGGATGATCAAAACAGATCATGTAGATAAGAAACTTAGCACATAGCAGACATGGCTACCTGCTGGCTACTGTCTTGAGTGGACCTGCACTTTGCCCACGTTGTAACCACCACCTCTTGGCTCTTCCTTGTTCTCAATCGCCATTAGGAGCCTTTGACCCCCTTTGATCTGGTTCACAGCCTAAATCCCATGAGTTGCTATTTTCCAACAGGCTTGTGTAGACAATCCAGCAACAGCCCTGCCCATCCCCAGCTGCCTTGTCACAGCCTCTGCCTGTGGCTGGGACTCATCTGAATTTTTCACACGTCCCTCACTATCTCCTGCCAAGAAGCCACGTTCGATGTTCTGGACATCTGGATTGCGGGGGCATGAGGATCAATCATCAGGAGGGCCAGAAGGCGATGAGGGAAGAACCCAGTTTCCGAGGGTCTCCAACATGGCATAAGCCCCTGTAGGAAGCAAAAGATGGTTTCTCCAAAACACAAGCTGGGCAGATGCAGTAGAGCTCACTGTCAGGATGGTCTTTCCAGTGGTGCCTCTTAAGGAGTCCATCGTTTATTGAAACCCTCTCTGAGCCGTCTGCTCTGGCAGCTTTTGGATATTGTTCCCTCATTCAAGAGCTGAGACCTTTTAGGTAATAGATCAACATCTCAGAATAACTGACACTCAACTAGCTCTTATAACCAACCCCCCGTTATCACAGTCTCAATGCACAAAAATTTATTTCTCACACAATATTTGATTTGGGCCAGGCAGCCTCCTTCACCTTGCTCTATGTGACCCAGGTCCATGACCTCCCAGGTCTGAGTAGCAGAGATAGAGGAAGCTCATGGGCTCCCACCTGCTCAGCATGGAGGTGACCTTCTCATCGATGCCCACAGGCCACTGGGCGGAACATCTGACTTGACTGCAAGGGACGTTGGGAGATGCAGGAGCACACGGAATGTGGATGAGCTGAGAGCTGCTCTGGTGTTCACATGCAAGAGGGTGTGGGTGTTTACGGGCTGCGGGTGCCTGTGTTGTATGCGTGTGCTGCGCTTTTCACACTCCTAAAGTGTCGTGGCTGCTCCTCGACCATTTCTCTGTTCCTTTGAAGTCCTTGAGATGGTCCAACCCCCCACGTCTTGCACAAAGCAGGTGCTTTATAATGTCGCTTGAGTCAACTCACTCAGCCTCTGATGAAAGTTTCTCATAAGAAGAAAAATAGAAATAGGTGTCATTTATCAACTCTCCTCAGTTTTAGGCTCAATGCGAATAAGCACATCGTGTATATTATTTCATTTCTTTCTTACAGGTGCTCTTTGAAATAGGTACTATTTTTTCATCCTCATTTCACAGGTGAAGATACAGGTTTAGAAAGGGGATATAACTTTCCATGGTCAAAGGCAAATAAACAGGGCCTTGGGCATCTCAGCCAGCCCATGTGCTCAGAGCCGTCTGCCTTAAAGCCACGTCACTCTGTGAGATGAAACACGAGCCAGACAGGATGAAGACAGGCGTGAGCTCCAGGTTTACAAGTGATAGGGTTCCTGTGGATTTCTTGTTCAGTTGAAAACCCATGAAATTTAGAAGAATATGGGGATAGTTTACAGACATGTGAAATTCTCCTTTTACTGTGTATGTTTTACTTACAACGTAATACACAATATTTCCATTGAGACATCAGCAAACATCCTTGGCCCTGTTTGCCATTGCACCACAGAGCTTTTTCATGCAAACTAACATTGCAGTATGATACAGAGAAAAGTGTTTCTTCTTAAGATATGACAGTGTGATTGGGTATATTTAAATAAACTCCATTTTATACCAGCTTTAGAACAGTCATTAATTTTAAAAGGCAGTAATAGGCTATCAAATTTGTTCCTAATCTTTTACAAGTGTATTTTTCCTTATTATTTTCATTTTGTCATTATTCTCTCCAAAAGTCTGCAAATTAATTTTGGGGAAAATAGGTAGATATACCACACTAGAGTTGCAGACACATAAATGCCCATGAGGACTTACCTTTTTTTATTCAGGCCAGGCCTAATGTCAGCTGCACAAAACCAGAGGCTCAGCCCTGGAAAGAAGAATGTTTCCACTTTTGCTCCCAGTCCTCCCTCACTCTTCCGGTTCTGCACGAATGTCCCTGTGTGCTTTCGTAATCTCACATTATCCTAGTATTGTGCTTCGTCGACATTTTTTTCTAATCTCTAAGTTTTCTTTTTAATAAATAACTCTTGTCCTGGGACTGCTGATTTTTTATCCAGGACCAAGAAAAAACAAAAATCAGCACGCTGACAATAAAGGTTGCTTTGAGATTGCATCCCGTAAGTCATGCTTGTTCGGTGTCCAGGGATACTGCTGTATTTCTAGTGATTTCCTTCAATCACCCCCAAGAGAAAGGCTTGGATTTCCAGCATACTTTTGCTCCCAGAAAGCCAGGCGCATAGGGAAGCAGCTTGGCCCCCCGACTGTCCTCAACTCTGGTGCAGCCCTGCAACACAGCAGGGGAGGCCAGACAGAACTCACTCCTGAAGCCAAACCCCCCAAGGTTTGCTCCTGGTGTCTCTTCTTGTGTCATTGTCATTAACCTGTTGTGATGCTCCAGTTGTCTTCCCCAGAAATCCATGCACTTGGTCATCTGCGTCCAAGTCAAATTGCTTGTCTGGGGCACACGTTCTGCTTAAGGGAAAATGAAACTTCAGGAAAATCCGATCCATCTCAGACCAAGCTCCCAGCCCAAAATAGTGCGCTGCTGCTGAGAGTGTCTGGGTGACACCTTGCCTCCTCCTCAGAGATCTGCTCCAAGGGCCTGGACCTCGCTGCCCACTTCATGGACTGAGCAGGTCACGCATGCAGTACATGGAGATCAGGAAGTGCTTGGCCATCTTTCCATTCAAGGTGAATGGAAAGTGTAGCTCCACTTAAGAGAACTACCAATCAAATAATCAGGGCTTGGAAATGCTCCTTTTTACCCTTCAATAGTCCCCAGGTCATCAGCCGAAACATAGAGGAAGGTTGAGGACAGGCTCACCTGGATGGAAGCATGCTCCTGTTTGCCCTGTTCACTTCATTTTCAGGAATTTTCTGGCCCTGAGTTCTGTGGCAACTATAACTTATGCCTTTCTCCTTTTTCAAGCCTCCAATAGCACCAAAAAAAAAAAAAAAGCAATGAGACATCTAGAACAGGATAATAATATCAATCACTGATATTTTCTCAATGCTTTACAGTTGACAGAGTGCTTCCTGTGTATTTCCTCTTTTGACCCACATAATAACACTGGGAGGATTACAGGGCGGACATTAATAGTCCCATTCTTCGGATGGAAATAAATGGATTGGCCCTTGAGAACACTAATGCTGGAAATCACAATTCGATTGACCTTTCAGAGGTACCCAGTGCAAGGTCCTCTGACTTGGAAGCGTGATGTACTCTTCCAGCACATATGGCCCAGAAAGTGGAGGCAGATCCCAAAGCGATTTTGCCCACTGCAAAGCTCATAGATCTGGTGGTCTGGGTGATGCTGGGACGTTTCCTCTAGGGTGAAAGACATGTTGTTGCATTTTGTACCTCCTACCACTAAGACGGCATCTGGCTTTTGCCAGGCCTCGTGGATTTCCAATGCCACATAAATCACACCTGGAAGTACTGATCTGATCTATTTATCACATGACCTAGTCGGCTGCCAACTCTGAGTGGGGCTCAGAGCTGGAAAAGGCTTCACTGCAGGCTCTGGCTGTGTGCACTTTGCCCCTAGGCCACACGGCATCCGCTGGAGCATGCCTCTGCTCCAGTCTCCGGAAAGCCCCAGTAGCAGAGCTGCAGCATGGGCCCCTAGGGATCTGGGCAGGGCTGCCCTTTTGTGGTAGGAAACTACTCACATTTGAAGAGCAGCTCCAAGCACAACACTGGGCCCTGGTCCACAGGAGCTCCTGGGCAGGGGCTGCATGAAGTCGGATGCCCCCCCTCCCTGTGCCATAAGTTTGGGTGGTTATGGCAGCAAACCTTCTCACACCGGAACTGGGACTCTCAAGATCCAACCTGTGCAGACCCAGGGGAAGAGAAAATGATGTGCACAGATGGCGCAGCCTCCTGCACCCCCGCCTGCCACACCGATACCTCGCCCTCAGAACACATCGGCAGACTCCAGGGCTTCTTTCCAACCAGCTGCCAAGGAGACAGAACTGGGCCTGGGCCACATAGGGCAGCCCTGTGCATCAGCACCAACCAGCAAAGGTAGACTGCCCAGGCCTGCCACTCAGGGGTCCCTGGAGGACAAAAGTGAAGGAAATTCCTCCCCAGGGGCCGGGTGGGCTGGGCAGGAACTTGGGAGGAGCCGACTGGAAGACCACGAGAGGTTAAGTAAGGTGGAAGTAAGCCCAGCCCTCGGGCCACCCCCATGACCCCCGGGGAATGTGTGCTTCCTGCTGCAGCAACCTTAGGCTTGGGCTGATCAGAGGCCCTGGGTCAGGGGTGGCAGAGGGGGTGGAGGTGGTGGTCAAGAGAGAAGCTTCCGCCAAGTGAGCACAACAGGGTGTCTACTCAGCTTGAAGTAATGATCCTCACCTGATCACTTTTGGGCCCTAGATGCCACTGAATCCTCTGGCAAGAGGGAACTGGTGAAGGGCCTGGATCCCAATGGCTCTGAGGAGCTAGAGTTTCCACTTACTAATGGACTCAAGGAGGAGTCTTATATGGAGTGCAGTGATCTCCTGGGGTACCCCTTGTGGTCTCCACATCCAGTGAGGATGGTGGACAGGCAACTGCAGCCCCTGACCAGGGCAAGACAACCAACGCCTTAGATATTCTGGGTAAGAAGGTCAAAGGTCCCAAACCCGGAAGCTATCCAGACCAGCCCGGCGCTGGAGGAGAAGTCCGTGACACAGATCACTGCCACACAGCCTGCTGCACTAGGGGAGACAGGAGCTTGTTTCACTGATACTTTTAAGTTAAATATTTGCAGAGGTTATAGCCAGCCACTGCCTTGAGACTGATGCTGTGGCAGATTGGATTCAACAGATGGCGTGAGTGGGTGTGACTGTCCCTGGGTGAACTGCGCAGAATGTCTCTTGGGCGCCCCATCAAATGCCGTCAGCTGTACCTCCCATTCATTCCATCCATCCTCTGTGGGAACTGGCAACTCCACACAGGTATGACCCGGAGACAGCTATCTTCAACTCCATGCCATGTGCCTCTGGTCTTTCACCCCAGAATTTCCCTGTGAACCTGCTTAGTGCCCACAGGTGCACAACCCAGAGTTTAGGGGAATCACACCCTATGCAGGGCTCTTTGACCAATAGGGGATGGGAGCTTGTGGGTAAACACTTCCCTCTTTCTCTTCCATAGAGAAGTCCCTGAGACCCCGTCACGTGGCTCCTTCGCTGTCCCTGGGATCAAGCACACAGTTGCCCGCAGCAGTGACTGACACAATGACAGACTTTGCACAGCTCTTCTTCTTTCCCTGCTTCACGACCCCGCCTTGCTCCTGCGCCTGGACACCATGCTTCAGGACAGTGCTTTCACTCCTGCCTCTGTTTCCGGGCATGCTTTCTGGGGAAACCTGGTGTAGTCATTTAATTTTAGGTGTCAACTTGACTGGACTAAGGGATGCCCAGGTAGCTGGTAACATGTTATTTCTGGGTGTGTCTGTGAGGCTGTGTTTGGAGGAGATTAGTATTTGAATTGGTGGGCTGAGTAAGCAGAGCCACCTCACCAGCATGGGCAGGCACCAGCCAGCCTCTCTGTTGAGGGCCCAAATGGGACAGAAATGAGAAGAAAGGGCATTTGCTTACTGTTTAAGCTGAGACTCCCACACTTTCCCACCCTGAGACATCAGTGCTTCCGGCTCCTGGCCCTCTGAGCTCAGACTGAATTGCACCATCGGCTTTCCTGGCTCTTCAGCAGGCAGACAGCAGATCAAGGGACTTCTCAGCCTCCACAGTCGCGTCAGCCAGTTTACATAGTAACTCTTCCTATATGTGTACCTATATCTTCTAGTTTGCTTGTGTTTCTCTGGAGAACCCAACTACTATACCAGGCTAAGTCATGTTACCCATTCCTAACGACAACCGAATGTGATGTTCAAGTTCTACACCTTGAGTTCTCAGTCCCTCAATCAGCTCATTTCCAGTGCCTTCACCTCCATTCCACTTTATCAGCTTGCTTCTAGTGCCTCCCAGAGCACTGTCATCGCCCATGACTGCCGTATTCATGGGTCCAAATGTCAACATCGCTCTCTCTTCCTCAACCTTCCCTCAGTCCCTTTCAGTCAGTCACTCCCTCTGCACCAAAAGTTTAGCATCATCGACACTTTCTGGCTTGGAAACCATCTAGCAGCCTCCTCTTGTCTTTTGTTTGTTGGTTTTTTTAAGTTTTTTAAGTTAAGATTCCAGAGAACAATGTGTCTATCATGCTTCCCAGTTTCCACAATCCTCTTACTCTCCTGTCTCATTTCTTGACAAAATCTCCTCAGAATTAATACAACTGCTGTATTAGTCCATTTTCAAGCTGCTGTTGAAGACATACTGGAGAATGGGAAGAAAAAGAGGTTTAATTGGACCTACAGTTCCACCTGGTCGGGGAGGCCTCAGAATCATGGCAGGAGACAAAAGGCACTTCTTCTATGACAGCGGCAAGAGAAAATGAGGAAGAAGCAAAAGCGGAAACCCCTGGCACACCCATCAGATCTCATGAGACTTATTCACTATCACAGGAATAGCATGGGAAAGACCAGCCCCCACGATTCAATTACTTCCCCCTGGGTCCCTCTGACAACATGTGGGAATTCTGGGAGATATAATTCAAGTTGAGATTTGGGTGGGGATACAGCCAAACCATACCATCTGTCAACTGTTTTGTCCTTACCTCCCAGGTGTTAATCACTGTTAGAGAAAAACCACAAAGCTGAACAATTTGGAGCCATTATAATAGCTCACCTCGCTGCATCTTTTGAAAGTGTAATCCCCACCAGACATTATTCAAAGTTCATTACATAGATTATCTCGTCCTGTGCCCTGCATCCTGCTGGAAAGCTGCCCAGAAACCCTGCCCTCCAGTCTCTGAAATGCATTCTCAGAAAGCTTTCTCTCCTGCAGCTCAGAAAAAATAGAAGTCATTAATTGAGAACTTGGCAGATACCTTCCTTCACATTTCACTATCATTCAATGATGATTCTTTGCTTTAAATCCAAAGACTCTCTTTGGCTCCCTTAACCCCATCCTCCGCTAATTTTTCTTCTGTCCCTTTGACACCCTTTCGGTTATCTTCCTTATCCTTCTGCTCATGCTTTCTTTTCTATTTTGAATGTAATAATATTGAAAGGGAAAAACTTAGTTTCTCCTATACTCTCACAATGCAAAGTACTCGTAACACCAGGTTGTGTAGGGGATTTTTCCCACATACCAGGCAAGTAACCAGTCCTGCAGCAGTGGACACCAGCTGTGTGTCCTCCAATTCGATTCTAACACTCTCTCCCTAGAGGTAGCATCAGACCCCACAGGGTGAGGGCTCAGTCCCACAAGATCGCCCCTGACTTCCGATGCTGATTATAAGCCCCAGGTTATTTCACCTGTGCTTCTGACAGACTGGCTATAAATTGGAGCTCCCATGGTCCCTTTCTCAGTTTAATTTGCTAGAATGGCTAACAGAAATCAGGGACACACGTATGCTCAGCAGTTTATTACAAAAGATATTTTAAAGGATACAGATGAAGAGATGCATAGAGCAAGGCGTGTGGGAAGGGATGAGATGCTTCCACGCTCTCCCCAGGCACGACCCTCCAGGAACCTCCATGTGCTCAGAAATCCAGAAGCTTTCCAAACCCATTCCTTTGGGATTTTTATGGAAGCTTCATTGCATAGGCATAATTGATTACATCACTGGCCATTGGTGATGGACTTAACCTTCAGCCCTTCTCTCCTCCCCAAAAGTTAGGCGGGTTGTGGCTGAAAGTCCCAACACTAATTATGCTTTGACTTTTCTGATGATTGGCTCCATCCTGAAGACATCAGTCAATCATTTGCACATGAAAAGTATGCCTTTGGATATTCAAAGTGTTTTAGGAGTTGTATGACAGGAGACAGGATGAAGACCCATATATATTTCGCAATATCACAGTGGTTCTTAGGATAGTCCCCTCTATTCTGAATCATTTTTTTTTCTGTTGATTGATTTCATTGCATAGATACCATTACAGGAGTAATAAGAAAATTATTCTCTGATATATCAATGAAGCTGGAGAACAAAACAAAAAGGAAGAAAATGATTCTCCGATTAGATGTTCAACCTAGTTGTCTCTCCAAAACTCAGACTCGCTCAACATTTTCCTTCACATCTAAGAAACCCATGTCAAAAAACAGAATGATCTTCCCACATAAACTACTTCTCAATCTGTATCAGCGTCTAACAAGCCCTGCAAGTCAGCAACATGACCTCACCTTTGACTCTCCCTCACTTCCCCCTCTATCTCCACACCTTTCAATCACCTACTTCTTAAATATCTTTGAAAACTAATCTTCTGTCCATACTCACTACCATCTCTGTAGTCTAGATCATTATCATCTACCTGTCTGACAGCAAGAAACTTCCAGTTAGTGTCCTTGCCTTCATCCATGGCTGTGATGGTTAATATTGGGTGTCAACTTGATTGGATTAAAGAATGCAAAATATCGTTCCCTGTGGCAACATGGGGGTGGGGTATCCATGAGGGTAACATTTGAATCAGTGGACTGGGAGAGGCAGACCCACCCTCAGTCTGGGTGGGCACAATCTAATCAGCTACCAGCACGGCTAGGATAAAGCAGGCAGAAGAAGGAGGAAGAAATTGACTTGCTGAGTCTTTCGGCCTCCATATTTTTCCCATGCTGGATGCTTTCTGCTCTCGAACATCTGACTCCGAGTTCCTCAGCCTTTAGATTCTTGTGCTTATATCAGTGATTTGCCAGGAGCTTCTGGGAACTTCGGCCACAGACTGAAGGCTGCACTGTCGGCTTCCCAACTTTTGAGGACGGGCTTCCTTGCTCCTCAGCTTGCAGATGGTCACTGTGGGACTTCACCTTCTGATCCTGTGAATCAGTTCTCCTAACAAACTCCCCTTCATATATACATCTATCCTATTAGTTCTAGAGAACCCTGACTAACGCAATGCCTGTATTAAATTTAAGTACTTCTTTAGGCTCATGCCAAGCCTTTTCTCATGTTTATCAACATATTTTGACATGAGTCATTAGGATTGACTCCTCATCCCTGAACTTACCCAAAACATGCTCTGCCATGAGCTTATTTTCAATAAACTTCTGTTGAATGAGTAGATGACCATTAAATAAATTAAAGAATTACTCCTTCATTGAATAAGTCAATCATCGTTGTCTACTTTAAACTGCTTGAGACTGACTCAATTTCCATATTTTGTTTACTTCCCATCATAACACCAAGGATTAACTTGAAATGATTATCATTATCAAATTGATCAACTGAATCCATGCATCTTGGGTCTAGATAATTATCCTAAAGTCTTTAGACGTATTTTCGAGCCCACTAGCCCACTAGACCAGAGGTTTCTATGCCCAAATTTGTTGGACTTCAAAAAGGCAGATACCCCATATATCTTCATCTTCATTTTGTTTCCATAACTTGAGTTTTGTGGCCTACAAAAAGGGTGAAAGTAGGGCCTCAGTATCCCGAGACAATAACTTTAGATGCCTGAATTCTGGGCATGTTGGCTGCGCTGTATCACAGACAAGATGTGAGGACATGTCCAACAAGCGTGGCCAGCAGCAAGGGCGTGGTCACAACAGTCTTTAGGCTCCTGTATCCAGAGGCCTAGATGTTAAGGAGCAAGAGTGAAGGGCTATAGCAGAAATGAGAGGACCTTGGGAGGAGAGGCTGAGAACATCAAGTGTAGAGGCTAGGGGGCCTTAGGTCTGGGTTTCCTCCCTAAGATGACTGTGCTTCAATCTCCACTCAGGTTATCATACTCCTGAGAGTGAGAACGTGATTGGCTGAGCTTGGCTCAGGCTCCTCTCCCTAGAATCAATCAGCCATGGCCTGGAGTGGAGTGGGTGAGTACCACTCACACCCTGCACAAGTTGAGAGCTGCACAATGCACCACTTTCTGTGTTCTGCACATCCCAGAAGTCTCAAGTTTTAATTGAAGCTTGCTTAGCCAATTCAAGCCCAATTTCAGTAATGCAAATCTCACATCTGTTACATGCAAATAATGTGTGGGTCCCTATTCTGTTGATATATTTAGTCCTCAGAAACACAGGATCGTGGGCCAGATCAAGCAGTAGCAAATGGGTATTAACACTAGAGGTTCAACCAAGCTCTGGGAACAATTACGAGAAAACAGGATAAAGGCGAAGACTTTCCTCCAAAAGAAGCCGATGAAGGAAGGGGGTTGCTGTCTGCCGTCCAGCACAGAAAAGGGCCAAGCTGGGAGCCTGGGAGTCTGACTTGTCTCTCACATGTGCAAGTCTGCAGCAGTAAAGAATCCAGAGCATTCACAGTGACACCAGATCAGCCTGTCGCCATTTAGCTCTGACATGTCTGAGTGTGAATTCTCCATAAAATGTCACAGTGCAGAGGGAACAAGAGTAATAGCAAACCTGATGACCTCCCCAAATCACACACTGCCCATCTCTGGAAGCTGCTGGGAGGCATGAGCCTCTCAGTGGAACACAATTTAATGCACCTTATGGGATCTACTCCCACACAGCTGCGTAGGAAATGTTTGGGAAAGGAGAGGAGAGCTTGGTAGTGAGTGTCCAGCACAGATGTGTTATATCAGTGGCAGCACTGCCGGGGGACTTCCCTCCCCTGTCTACACTCTGAAGGGCAGACATTGTCTGTCTGGGCCCTGGAGTCACCCATCCCAGGAATTCAGTCACAACCACAGACTTCTAATTTGTAATAACTGTCACTGTTTTGTAGCCATGCAACAGAACCCAAGTGCACACGGCACAATTTCTTTTGGATAAAAAGTTGTGGTGTCAGATGTTTTACCAAAAAGCAATGCTCTGCAGCTACCACCTTCGCTATCCCTGAGAACCTCAGCCCAGGGTGTGTGGAGTGGTTGGTAATGCTCAAAGTGGCTTTTTTTACTGTGGTTAAATTTGTATTTTTAATTTTATTTGACATTAGATTGGAAATACCTGTGCAGTTTTGTTACATGGGTATATTGCATGATGTATTGCATGATGTTGATTTGGGCTTCTAATGAACCAGCCGCCCAAGTAGTGAATATAGTACCTAATAGGCAGTTTTTCAACTCTTCCCACTTTGGGAATTCCCAGTGTTTATTGTTCCCATCTTTGTGTCTGTGTAGCCAATGTTTAGCTCCCACTTATAAGTGAGAAATGCACCTGGTTTGGGTTGGCATTTGATTTTCTGCTTCTTCATTAACTCACTTAGGAAAACAGTTTCTGAGTGCATCCAGGTTGTTGCAGAAAACATGATCTCCTCCTATTTTATGGCTATGGTATTCCATGGTGTACGTGTACCACATTTTCTTCATCCAATCCACACTTGATGGGCACCATGGTTGATTCCTGTCTCGAAGTGGCTTTAGTCATCTCACCTAATCTTGCACTTCTCTGTGAGACAGTCAGGCAGGCATTCAGTGGTTCGCCCACTCAGTCAGCAAACATTTAGCTAGCATCTTTTTGTTGCCTCCCTTGTTCTCAGCTGAAGTAGAATCAAGGCTGTAGGTTCCCTCCCTTGCTCAGCATGCTCTATGCCCAAACACGAGGTCTAACACATGCATTTAACTTATGTCCTAGGGAGATGCTCAAAATGATGGTTAGGCAAACAGAACTGATCCTATTCAAAAGCAAATATAGACATTTCTCAGTATACGCAGTGCGGAAGAATTGGTTCCAGGACCCACCATGTATAAAAAAGTCAGCACATACTCAAATCTCCACCACCAGCCCTGCAGAATCTGCTTCTAGGAAAAGTCAACTCTCCGTATACTCGAGTTTCCTATTCTGCGAATATTGTATTTTAAGATCTGCCTTTGGTTGAAAAAAAAATCCACTTATAAATGGATCCTTGCAGTTCAAACCTATTTGTTCATGGGTCAAAAGTATATTTAAAATCATATCATTCAATATGAAGTAAAACTTGAATGAAAGAAGGAAGAAGAATGGAAGGAAGAAGAGAAGGAAATACAGGATGATTAGGGGAGGAGGAGGAATAAGAGAAGGGAGGGCGAGAGAAAGAAAAGCATCCCAGGATCCAAAAGATAGTGAAGCAAACACTGTAGGAGACTGACTCCAGGAAAACAAAGAAGAAAATAAAATTAATGACAAGAAAGACAAAGGAATACAAATAAAGGAACAAAAGTGACAAAGGTGAAAATAAAAGAGACAAACAGAAAAGAAAATTGGAAATTTAACATAAAAGTAATTATATACCTAAAGAAGAGACTAGAAAACATTGTAAGACATAAAATTCAAATAGGATCTTTTCTATAATGAAAAAAAAATACAATTCAAATGTTTACTGTGTCCTGATAGAAAGAATATAGGATTAAATACACCAAGATTTGTCCAACAAAGAACCACAGATGGTTTGAAAAAGTAAAAGCCTACGGTATCCTAAAAGGAAGATTATCAGCTGACTATCATACTTTCCTCAGCATTTTCTTCTTACTGGAATGCAATGAAACAATCGAGATTTGAGGAAAGTCGGACTGAGAGCTCTATTACTCCTCAGTTGTCATGTGTCTATGGCAATAGAAATATTCTAAGATAGGTAAGTCATCCAAATGTGGATGAACCACATCACTTCTTGATAATTATTCTTGAAAACATAATCCAGCAAAAGCATATTAATCAAAATTCAGTCTTAATTAATTGGGAACATAAGGGTAAAATGGCTGACAGTGATCATTTAACCTATTTAAAAGGTCTTTCTCTGTCACCCAGGCTGGAGTGCAGTGGCAAAATCACATTTCACTGCAGCCTCAACTGCCCCAGCTCAAGTGATCCTCTCATCTCAGCCACCTGGGACCACAGATGTGTGCCACTATGCCCAACTAATTTTTTTTTGGTGGAGCTAGGGTCTCCCTCTGTTGCCCAGGCTGGTCTCAAATAGCAAGATGATAGTTTTAAACCTGTCATATCAATAATCACACTTAAAGCGAGTGATATAAATCCTCAATTAGAAGGCAAATGATGTATTAATAAAATAGGACAAAAAAAACAGCCCTAAGTATATGCTGCCTATAAGAAAACACTTTAAATAAAATGATACAAAGAGATAAACAGCTAAAGACTGGAAAAAGATATCTAATCCTAACATCAATCAAAAGAAACTAAGAATAGCTATGTAAATAAATATCAGGCAAAGTAGATTTTGAGCAAAGAATAGCAGTGATAAAGAGCATCATTTTCCAATGTCAGAGATCAAACCACCAAGAGATTCTCTGTAACTAACAACATAGCTTCAAGATACATGAAGCAAAAACTGCTAATAGAACTGTAAAAAGAAATAGAAAAAGTCACAGTTAGAATCTAAGGTTTGCAAATTCCTGTCTCAATAACTAGTAGAACAAGTAGAAAATCAGTAAGGATATAGATTTGAACAAAACTATCAACCAGCTTTAACCTAGTTGACACTGATAGAACACTCTACCTGACAGGTATGCACATCCTTTTCAGGTGCACCGGAACATCTGCCAAGGCATACTCTTAGCCGTAGTCTCAATGGTAAAAGCATGCAAGGACATACAAAGCGTGTTCTCTGATCACATGAAACTACTTTAGAAATCAGTAAAAGAAAGGTATCTTTAAAATCCCCAATTATGTAGAAAAATAAACAACACACTTCTAAACAACTCAGGGATCAAAGAAGGAATTAAAACAGAAATTAGAAAGTATTTTGAAGTAATTATAAATGAAAATGCAACATATTGAAGTTTGTGATACGTAGCTAATGTAGAATTTTATAGCACTAAATGCCTGTATGAGAAAAGAAAGGTCTCAAATCAATAATCTCAGCTTCCACTTTAAGAAGCTAGTAAAAATATTTCAAAATACATGTTGTATACAATAAATATATACAATTTTTATTTCTCAACTTTTAAAAAATAAATTTAGAAAAATATTAAGTAAATTAGAAAAATATTAAATTAGAAAAATATTAAAGACAATATTTTTAGTGTTGTTACTTTTAAAAGAAACTCCAAGTAAGTAGAAGACAAGGAATAATAATAAAGATCAGAGTGGATTTCAATGAAACAGAAAAAAGAAAAACAATATAGGAAATTAATAAAGTCAAAAGTGAAATCTTTCAGAAGCCCAATTAAATTTATAAACCTCATTCAGACTGATCAGGAAAAAAAACAGAAGACACAAATTAGTAATATCTGGACTCAGAGTAGTCACATCACAGCAAATTGCAAGAATCCAAGAAAGTGAAAATGGGCCCTAATACATAAACCCCCAAAAGTGAGGCTAGGTAATGATGTATGTACACCCAGAAAGTGAGAGTGGAAAATAATGCGTGTTCCCAGAAAATGATGGCGCACATCTCCATTTGTTGGCCCTCAAAGGGGCTCCCGATAGCATTGAGCTTAAAGAGTAGGTCGAAGAACAGCTGTTTTAGTGCGATGCCAGTCAGGAAAAGTATTGGCATGTATTTCAACAGGCATAAAGAAATACCTGCACGAATGCTAATCTGAGAGTTAACAATGGCCATCTTAGGCTATTAGGACTCTGGGGATTTGGGGCAATGAGCTTATTTCGTTATACAATAAACAATAAAGCTATTTTTGAAAGTTTTTATCTTCAGATAGAAATTCATGTTATTAAGGGTGTGGGAAGTGTATTGCATACACTGTAGTATTACAACTTTTTTGGAATGTAATTTGACAGAAGCTACTAAAAGTTAAAGTATGTATCTGCATTGACTGAGAATCTGGTCTTATATAAATAATGGTCTTAGTATATGAAGACTGCTGCATAAAGTTTTGCAACTGTGAACTCTAAGGTGTATCATTTTCCTGTTAGTTATCATGGATTTGTATATAGTTTGTAACAGTTTCTGGTAGTAAAATGTCTTGGGGGATGCCTTTTTCTAATTGTCACCATTTGGACTAGCAGTGGTGTTCAAATGATGCAGAGACTTTATTACACGGTTATTTGTACAGACCAGAAGAAAGAGGAGGAGAAGAGAAAAGAAGGAAAAGGACAGAAAAGGGAAGAAAAAGAAGTAGAGGAAGAAGAAGAGAAAGAAGGAAGGGAAGAGGCTCAGGAAGACTAAGTTACAGAATACCCATATCATGGAATCTTATGAAATAATTTTAAAAGAATATACTAGATCTATTTAAATTGACCTAGAGAGATGTCCAGGATCTATTTGGGGAGACAGAGGAAAACTGCAAAGCAAATGAAATAATAAGTCCTTACTTTGGCTTTGGTGGGGTTCTTTGTTTAAGGAAAGAAAACATCCTTTACATTTGCTCATATAAGTTTTATGACCACTAAAAAAAATGTGGAGGGATGCATACCAACAGTTAACTCTGTTATGTGAGTTTGGGGAGGTGGGCATTATGTTTTTTCCTTATTTTATAAATTGTATGTATTTAAGGAATACAACATGATGCTTTGATATTACATATTCATAATGAACTGGTTACTACAATCAAATATCCAACAATCATATCCACCAATCATCTCACATAGTTACATTTCCTTTTGTGTGTATGTATGTGACAAGAGCACCTAAAATCTACTCCAGCACATTTTCAATATACAATACAACAGAATTAACTCTAGTCCACTTGCTGTGCATTAGGTCTCTAACCTTATCATTCCACATAACCACAAGTCTGTGCCCTTTGAGCTATATCTCCCCACCTCCCCGACCCCTGCTTCTACCTCTGGTAACCACTTTTCTACTCTGTTTCTATGTATTCATGGTTTTTCTTTTTCAGACTCCACACCTAAGTGAGATCATGCCATATTTTTCTTTCTCTGTCTGACTTATTTCATTTAGCTTAATATCCTCTAGTTTCATCTATGTTATCATAAATGGCAGGATTTTCTTCTTTGTTAAGGCTGAATATTATTCCACTGTGTATATGTACCACATTTTCTTTATCCAGTTATCTGCTGATAGACACGGCTTGTTTCCATATCTTGACGATTGTGAGTAATGGTGCAGTGAACATGGTAATACAGATAAATACAGATATCTTTACAAGGTGGAGATTTCATTTGAGTATACCCAAAAGAGGGATTGCTGGATTGTATGGAAGTTCTATTTGTGTGTATGTGTGCGCGTTTTTTTGTTTTTTTGTTTTTTGTGAATCTCCATACTGTTTACCATAATGGTTGCAAAAATCTACATTCCAACCAACAGAGTACAAGGATTCCCTTTTCTCTACACCTTTGTCAACACTGGTTATCTCTTGTCATTTTTACAACAGCCATCCTAACAGGTGTAGGATGATATCTCATTGTGGTTTTGATTTGCATTTTTCCAGTGATTGGTGATGTTAAGTACCTTTTCATCTGCCTGTTGCCCATGTTTATGTCTTCTTTGGAGTAGTATCTTTTCAGGCCATTTACCCTTTTTTAAATTAGTTAATTTGTTTTTTATGCCATTGAGTTGTATGAGCTCCACAGGGATTTTAACCCTTATTTGATTTGTGGTTCATGAATATTTTCTCCCACTCCGTTGGTTGCCTTTTGTTTGTTGCTTGTTTCCTTTGCTGTGCAGAAGACTTTTAGTTTGATGTAGCCTTTACCTATTTGTTTTTGCTTTTGTTGCCTGTGCTTTTGGAGTCATGTCCAAAAAAAAAAAAATCATTGTCAAATGATTTTCTCCTGTGTTTTCTTCTAGGAATTTTATGGTTTTACACCTTACATTTAGGTCTTTAATCAATTTTGAGTTGATTTTTGTAAATGATGTAAGATAAAGATCCAGTTTCCTTCTTTGGCATGTGAACATCCAGTCTTTCCAACACCATGTATTGAAGAGATAATCTTTTCCCCATCATGTCTTCCAGGTGGCCTTGTCAAAAATTAGTTGACCATGTATACTTAGGCTTATTTCTGGAAGCTTTGTTCTGTTCCACTGGTATACACAGTATGAATGCTTTTATGCCAATACCATACCTTGTGAGTATTACTGCTTTGTAATATGATTTGCAATCCAGAAGTGTAATGCCTCCAACTTTGTTTTTCTTTCTCAAGATAGTTCTGGTTTTTCAAGGTTTTTTGTCATTACCTAAAAATTTAAGATTTTTTTTTCATTCCTATGAAAAATGTTATTAAAATTTGCATAGGATTGCATTGAATCTGTATATTGCTTTGGGTCATATGGACAGGTGGACATGATTTTTTATGTATATATTTCTCTATTGCATAAAATTGATACTTGGAATATGTATCACTCTCTGTCATCTAAAAAAAATTAAAATTTGAAAGCAAATCACAACTACCTAGGCCAATGATCTTTAAAGTTTTCCTCAGAACACTTTAGAACACTATTGTCCTTTTGTTTTGCCAATATTTGGTTAAACTTACAGTTATTCCTTTATCTATGCATCCACCTGCCCTCAGCGCACACTCCCACCATCAAGCAAGCATTTAGTGCCTCTGCCCATCCTCTCTACAAGGAGCTGGGGAATCAGAGCCTCCCGAAGAACTGCTGGTGATCCCACCACAGGTAGCAAGACAGACAGCAGCAAACAGGCGCGCCACCGCCCCATGACAGCCTAGGGTATTGGAGCTGATTAGTGCACAGCAAGGCCCTTCTTTCCCTGTCTGGTAACTAATATACCACTGGAAAAGTGAGTGTGGATTTCAGGTGACATAGTAAATCTCAGGTAGACTTGTCTTTTTGGAAGGATTATTTCTCAATGACAGCTCAAGGGACCAGCTATGTTGGAATCCACTGTGGGTCCACTCAGTTTCTCTCAGGCAGCTAACTGTCTCAGTCTCTCAGACAGTATGTTTTTGAAGGAACCCATATACAGGATCTTGTAAGACAGTGTTTGAGAATCACTTTTCTGTAGATTGTGAACCTCGGGTGGAACCATATATTACAAAGCACTGAATGAAAGCTTCTAAAGTGTCCTCCTGCATCCATGTTCTCTGGGGCAGAAGGAACAAGCGCAGTTAAGGGGAGCCACTGCCTCATGGGCGAGGCATCAAACCTGCTGTCTGCAGGTTAGCCTGCAAGCACCAAAGCTTAGGAACCATAGTCACCTCGAGGCTCAGGGTGGCTGAGCTTGGAGACCCAGCAGAGGGAGATGAATGCAGGCTGGAGACTGCCCGTTTTTCCCTTTCCTGGTGAGAGCTGGAGAACAGAACTGCAGCCACTGTCTTTGTGTTTAGAGAGATGAATGTACGGAGGCAGGTCAGGGAGGACACAGCATGGCCATTTATGCAGTCCATGTTGCTACCCTCAGCTCACCAAGGAAAGTTTCAACGTGCCACTCAGAGAAGCAGGTATTGTTTTCCTGAGACCCTGAACACACAATTCCCAAATTTCAGGAGGTGGATTACAGCCCTGAAGACTCAAGCTTTTGCTCTGAAAAGCTAAACCATCCAGAGAAGTCTCTATGTTTGTGTACAAGTGGAAGAGGGAGAATGGTGTTTTCAAGACTGGGAAGATGCCCCAGGTGGGCAAGCATGAGCCCTGGGAACTTGTTCCCATTGAAATCAAGGTCTGGGGACAGCTAGGGCTTTGGAGAGTGTGGAGCTAGTCCTTCACAGCTGCATGGAAGCTGGAAACTACCCTCTGCTGCTTCTGAGCCGAGTGGCAAACCCTCCTTCTGGCCAAGAACAACGTGGTCTGAGTGGCATTTCTGTGACCCTTGAGCTGCAGAGCCCTAAAGATGGCGGAATCATGAAGCCAAGAGGACATGCAGTAGCTGTGATGCTGATCGCAGGCTGAGGAGCCGCTCCTGCCCATTTCCAGGGCTCTTGGGCCCCGGGATCCCTGCATGATCTAATTGAAGAGGAAGGAACCCTGAGAACAGCCAGCATCATGTTTCTTGTTAACCCTAGGGAGCAGATGCTCGGAGCCAGGTGTAATTTGATTTGGAAAAATAAAGAAATGTGATGCTTCTTGCACCTGAGTGTGGAGGAGCGACTCATAATTTACACTCTCCACTTATTAATTCATCCATCCGTGTGTGAGCGATTTTAGATCACTTCACTCGGCTGCTGAAAGCTGCACCCTCCTTATCGTTTGACACCCAGCATACTCAAGGCACCTCTTGCAAGAGCTAAAGTTTATATAAATATTACATCTTACGTTCTTATCAAAAATAAGTTTTCCTGTATTTCTGTTTTAGATTTCTTGCCACCCTTTGCAGGTGGGGCCAGGAGGGGTGGGGTGAATTCCTAGCCAGAAAATTTTTAAAGTGGCTCCCAAGAGAGTGAGGAGCTGAAAAGTAAAGAAAGCAAACCTTGAATATGTTTGCAGCAGCCTGAAGCAATTTTATAAAGTAGGGTGAGAGGGCTTGCCAAAGATACAGGCATGGAAATTATTTCCCTTTTTAATGCAGAGAGATGAAAATGAGAAAATTGTAATCCTAAGAGGTAATTCACTCAAATGAAAAGGTCTCTTAGCATGCCCACTAGTTATAGGTTTCCATTTCTTTCCTAGCAATTAAAAATATGCACATATATATGTATATAAATTAATACAAAATTCAGAGAAACTAAAGAAATACAAAATAAAATAAAATAGTTGGTCTTCTCCCCTCTGCCTTTCAGCCCCTCTCTGTGTCTTCCTCAGAGGAAAATGTTACTGTTTCCTTCTCTACCTTTGCAGAAATATTCTATGCACATCTAGTTACATACATATACAAATATATTTTAATACAAATGAGATCTCACTGCACACACTGCTCTGGGCCTTGTTAGATGGACCTTACTTTATTAAACCAGATCCCAGTTAATGGACATCAGAACATGTCCAATAGTCCAATATTAACAAGTGATGCTAAAATAAACATCGGTGATGTATTTCCAAGTCTCTTTAGAATACTGAATGCAGGGTTTACCTAAGACATAGGAAATGTTTTTAAGGGCAGTTTTCTGGGTTGAGTTGACTCATGGAAGAAAATATGAGAGCCGTGTTCAGAGTTCCCTCGGGAGCAGAATGCTGGCCCCTCCCATGCCCAGCACTGCCACGGGCCATTCGTTTCTCCAGGACTGGTCTGGGATGGATCATACTGGGGATGCTTTCATTAGTTAGGGTGGAAAGATGTTTCATCTTTAAGAGGAATCACTTTCCTCTTCACAAGTGGTCTAGAAAAAAAAAGTCAAATTGAAGAAGTGGAAAACATACATCAAGATGAGGCAAAATCCAGAATTGCTTCAGACCTGAACAGGGAATCACAGCTCAACACGCAGAGAGAGAGCGGGGACCACCAAGGCAGCTAGAAACCTGAGCGAGTGTCGGAGACACGGAGTGAACTTTTGTAACAGGCTCAGCATAGAAAATTCTTGGGACACTTCCTTTCCCAATAAAAGTTCACATAACAAAGCCGTTTTTGACAGGGTTGAAGTTTGTGGAAGGGATACGGAGGCCTTCAGTTTGCAGGTGCAAGAGATCCCCAAGATAAGTCCACTGGGGTTGTCAAGGGTATTTCATTTGTGGCCCAAGGTTGACACAGTTCAAGGACAAGGAAGAAAACTAGAGAAAGCCTTGCCCTGGGAACAAGAGAATCCAACCAAACCCCATTCTCCCTCTTTTTCAGGACAAGGTCATCAGGACACAATGAGGTTATGGAGAGGGGAGAAACAAAGGAAAAAGTACTTTATAATCATTACCTCATTTAATTCCTGCAGAAGGGGAGGGAGAGAGCATTGTTTCCATTATATGAACCACATTCCAGAAAAATTGGAGAATAGTAAGAGAGAAAAAAATTTAGCCTTAATCCCATAATTGAAACAAAGTTATTGTTACCATTCTAGCAATTGTTTTCACCCCAACATCTTAATGTATTTGTTATTATTTTTATATAATTATAGTCAAAGTATTACAACTGTATGCCTTCCTTCCTAATTCTTCATTAATCATCACAGAATATACAATTTCCATGTTGCTAAATTCTCCAAAATTGTCATCTTCCTAAACATGAACCAATCATCAGCACACGTCAGTTTTACTTGGATAGTTCCTTATTGTGGAACATTTGCATTGCTCTTGGGGCTTTATTTCTGCATTATTTTAAATAATAGTACAATTTCAGATTGTTTTGTTAAGATAAATTTCCCCAACTGGGTAGGAGAGTAAGGGGCAGGGGAGAGGAATTGAGTGGACAAGCATCCTAAGACGCCCTCAGGAACTTGGAAATAAGATTTCCTTTGAGAGTTCTGCTGTAACAGCCGACCCATAATCAGTGAGTACAGCAATTTGAGAAGTTACCCTAGGGGTAGAGGCAGCCAAAAATGAAATAGTGTTGAAGGCACCAAAGTAGCTGAAGAATGGGACCATCAGAAGAGGGTGGGCTGGCCCAAGGAGCCCAGAAAAAGTGGTCATACCAGTTAGAGTGTTTGGGGAATGCTGAGTAGCCCTGGTTTACTCTATTTTCTCAACATCATCAGTAACAACTCCCCCCCACCCATCTCACTCTCAAAAGTGTCTTATTTCAGAAAACAAATTACACAGTCCACTCCTATGGATGGCTTGGCAATGGGCAGGCCTTTCTCTTCCAGAGGGACCAGATGGATGCACCCTATTGCACAAAAGAGTTGGAAGAGGACAAGTTGAGTCTGAGAGAGGGGTGAGGGTTACTGGCCCCAGAAGACTGGGTGCCAAGCCCACCTGGACGCACATTCTCCAGTGGGACAAGGCCTCCGGAGGTATGGCTGGGAAGGGAGCTACAGAGAAAAGCATGACACTGCACCCTAGAAGCTGGTGGGGGGGACTATTGACCACCATGTCAGAAGAGGGGAGTACCCCAAAGCCTCCCTTTGGCTGCTGGGGCCCAGTGCTGCCCTGCAGCTGTAACACCCGTGAACTGAAGGACCAGAGCCCTCCTCCTAGAGAGAAAGAGGCTCACCAGACGCTTCCTGGACTTCGCACATGACACTAAGGGTGAGCTGACCTTGCAGTGCGGACATCTGCCTGTCCACCAACATTGGGGCAGTGTGCTCAAGCACGTTTTGTGACTGCTGGGAAAACAAAGGAATGCAGTGCCATCGGCTGGATCTGAGTGTGTGCAGCAATTCAGGCTTGACAGATGGGTGCAGCAGCCTGCAGATCTCTCCCCACTCTGATGCCACACTCATCATAGCGCCCTGTGGGTGTGGGAAGAGGACCCCCAGGCAGGTCCCTGATTCGCTGTTAATTAATTAGTCATTATATTTTAGACGTTGGTTTTATGAATTTGGACAGCTCAAGTCAGTGTACAGGGATTCACTCAACCCTGGGATGGTTAAGAAAATTGAGTTTATGATCCACAGAATGAAGGACAGGCCCATCCTCCAAACACCTGATGATTTTTTTTTCTTTCATCTGCCTCTGGTTGCCCTGTGTTTTAACTTTTAAGTTAATCTGAAATTTGCTTTTCGTTTGGGACCAAATTACTCTTTGTCCCCAACTGCAAACAGGTTATTACCATGTGATTTGTGGAATAATACTTTAAATTATGAGTATATGTGTTGCTTTATGAGCATTACAGCTCATTTATTCATGAGCCAAGGTCTTTGGATTATTTATTCTGTTTCATTGATTTGTCTATTCTCGAACAATGACCAAATTATTTTGAACACTGTATCCCGATAATATTGTTTAACAATGATAACAACCAATCTTTTTATTCAAAGATCTATGTTAAACACTCACAGTATTATTTTCACGGTAACTTCAGAATTTGTTCTGTTTCTAAAATAGCCACAAGGATATTGAAATGACCTACACTAAATTTGTGCATTAATCTGGGAACAACGAATATTTTCACAACAGTCATTTTCTTATTCAAGAACACGATATTGTTCAAATGTGTATGTTATTTTTTTGTGTACATTTTATATGCCAATAAAGTTTTGGAATTTTCTTGATTGCAATCACACTGATTTTCCTTAAAAATACTCCAAGGTGTTTTATGATATTTGTTGTTATTCTTTATATGTTTTTTCTCATTAAATCTGCTTATTGTTGGAGAGGTATGTAATTTAACAGCCATCTTATGGATGACAAAACTGGGGCTCGGGGAGGTTCATAAATTGTTCAAGATTTACGAAGCAATTAAGCTGGGAAGCAGCAGCATGACAAACCCTAACGCCCACACGCGCATTTCCTTATTCTGCCCTGTGTCCGGCCTCTTGGCAGCCTGTGGTGTCAGGAGCGGGCCTGATCCCTTCTCCCCGCCACACTGACCTCCCTCCCGCGTCTCCGTGGAGACTGGCTTTCCATCCCACTTAGCTGCACTTTCATCTCCAGCCCTTTCCAAAGTGGCCTCCTTTTCTGAGAATGCCTGCAACTCCGTCTCCCGCAGGAAATGTTCACCTAGCCTTTCGTGTTTTCCATGCCACCATTGGGGAAGTGACATCAGTGAGCGGGATGCACGGGTCTTGGGATGAGGTCTTCGCAGCCGCTTGGGGATCAGCTCAGAACGTGAGAGCAGATCGCAGACACCCGAGTCACCAGGCTGCAGCCTGTGCAGCTGGACACTCATCTGCTAGGGGGCCTGGGGCAATGCAGGTGTCCAGCACCAGGACGTGGAGGCTCCCCACTGGCTGCGGGGCGGGACTGAGATTGGATCCTCTGCTTCAGGTGATCCATCCAAGTCACATTTGATTTCTACCCACTGGGCCACCGGCTTTTACTGAAGGAAAGCTGCAGTGTATGGAGCGAGGTGTGACCTGCTTCCTGGGCCAGCTGCCCTCCCCTGGCTGTGGTCAGTGTTCAAGCCAGTACGGATGATGGGCAAATCCCACTCAGCCGTGATCCCACTCAGCCATGGCTTTTCACTGTTGCTCCCTTGAGGAAGATGGGCACAGCATGGTTATTCCAGGTCCATGGAACTTCTGGTTTTGGGAGACGACTTCTCTGGGTCTCTTTGTCACCACTCACAATTCTCTGTGCAATATCTTACCGCAATTCAGATGAGTTAACTGAAGCATGGCAAAATGACAAGACTGGCCAGAGGCCACGGGAAAGCCGGCAAGGGGAAAGCTGGCCTCGAAGGCTGCAGCTTGCAGTCTGCGGGGGCTGTGGGTCAGCTGCCCTTGGCGGCTGTCTCGTTTGGAATTTAGGTCTGAATTGCCATTTAGTGCTGGGGACTAGGCGCCCCCCGCCCCTCCACTCAAGCTTGCGGGCTGTGTCAACCAGGGGCTTTGGGCATCTAGAACAGAGCAGAGGCTCGGCCCCTGCCCTCCCGAGACATGCCAGAGACAGGCACCTGTGAGTGTGACTTGAAGGAGGAGGGAGAGGCACCATGGACCTGGCTCAGCTTCCCAGAAGGCCTCCTAGGAAAGGTGTGGTTCAGAGGGAAGCCTGGGGAGGGCTTTGGGTAGAGAAGGGCAAGGAGGGCACTGTTGTTTCTTAGGAAGAGTCAGACAGCCACTGAGCCCACACAGGCTCCATCCCCAGATGCCTGGTGCTCTCAGCTCACTCTTCCTCCACCTCCCTCCATAACCCAGCTGAAGCCACTTTCCCCTCAGAGAAGTCCTGCCACCTGGCTTTCCAGAAATGAGAATAGGCACGTTCATGACTTCAGAGAAAAGGACTCTATAAATACAAATGATGGGAGACTCTCAGTCCCGATAAATACGTTTTTCAAAAGACCAAAGAGGTTAAGTAACAAAAGCACTGATGGTGTGAGGTCCAGGAGCTATTTTTAGGCTGTCCTGTGTGGTTAAGGACAGACGGAAGATGGAAGAGGTGATGCTGGCCGCCGGTCCTGCTCCGTTTTGGTCCTCACCCCCGGAAAGCACTGAATCCTCGATTGTTTGGTTAAAAACATCCCAGAGTGGATTTTGTTGTTAGCTGCTCTTGATCTTTTAAAATTTCCTGCATGTGCTATTGACTGCAGTCCCGGCCTTGATAGAAGTCCAGACAAAATTGTCAGCCTGTGAGCCGTGGCTTTGTCATCGGCAGGCTCAGCCGTTCTGGCGGCAGGGGCAGGAGGCTGTGGGGCAGGAAGTCGGGCTGCGAGCCAAGCCTGAACTGACTGGAGAACGGCCTCAGACCCACCCTGGCCTCTCATCTCTCTGTTTCTGCTCCTGCATGGGGTGATGGATGATATTCTTATGTAAGAAACCAGGGGAGAAATCCTGCCGCAAGCACAAAATAGCCTTACACAGTGAGTTATCAGAAATGCCAGTAAATGCTGCAGGTGTGCAGGTGCAACTTGAAGGAGGAACATGTGGCCCTGGGCTTCACTGGGCCCCTTCACCACCCAGCCATATACTGAAAGGGGGGACCTACCAAAACGCAGACGGGTGGACCCACTGCAGCCAGATTTCCCCATGTGTCCTAATTTCTGCATAGCTAAAGCTGAGTCAGCCTCACTCTTTAAGGAGTGTCATGATGCAAGGTTCTCCTGGAAGGAGGGGGTCATCTCAAGACCCTCAGGATCTAAGGGGGCTAGCACATGGCTGGCATTCACTGACTGGTGAAGGAGAAAAAGAAATGGTGAAGGAGAAAGAGGGAATGGAGGAAGAGGAGAAAGGGGAAGGCAGGAAAGGGAAACCTGGAAATAGGCAGAAACTAAGACCTCAGCTTCACCCACCCAACCGCAAATCTCCGAGCCAGGGCACTTCAATAGCCCACAGGGCTGGAGCCAAGGGGGCGACAGCAGGAGGCGGCCTGAAACAAAGGAGTCAGGAAGAGAGGACGTCAGAGTCACCTAGGATGTCCCACACTCCCTCCATCGTGGCCTTAGGGACAGAGGCCTTCTTGCTGCTAAGTCCCTAAAATGGAAGAACCACGGCATGGCAATGACTTGGAAATTGTTTGCTCACGGCATTTAGCAACCGGAAGCGGGGCCAGGCTGGGTGGCTCATGCCTGTAATCCCAACACTTTGGGAAGCCAAAGCAGGCAGATCGTGAGGTCAGGAAACCGAGACCATCCTGACCAACATGGTGAAATCCCATCTGCACTAAAAACATAAAAATTAGCTGGATATGGTGGCACATGCCTGTAATCTCATCTACTCAGGAGGCTGAGGCTGGAGGTCGAGATTGTAGTGAGCCAAGATCACACCACTGCACTCCAGCCTGGTGACAGAACAAGACTCCATCTGAAAAAAAAAAAGGAAGTGTTTGTGACATCCTTTTATTTTTCTTAGCATGTGGACTTCATCAAACGGAGTATTTAACTTTTTCTCTTCCTCTTTAACTCCCTATGACTAAGGTTGAGGGGTACCTTGTGATATAAAGCTCTACCCTTAGTGCTGAAGGAAGTTAGGTAACCTCTAGAGTGGGAGGACCCGTGTTTCTGTCTCCTCAGCTACGTAAACACGCCTTCAATGGTTACATGCTGTGACAATAAAATACAGTTTTATAAAAGCCCGTTTCATGTTTCACAGCCCAGCTTCCATCTCAGTTTGCGGGAGGGTTGCTGAAGGAGGCGGGCCGGGAACAGAGAATACACACGCGTAGTTCATCAAGGTGTAGTTTAGCTGTAACTGCTGAAATAAAAGACGAGAGGAATACCAATTTCTGTGAAAGGCAGACATAAACACAGCCCTATCAAAGCTCCAGATGTGTGTTAGCCTTAAATATGTGTGACGTGGGCTCCTGTGACAGGCCACACCGTAGCATTTCTCATGACCAGTCGTGAGATTATCCCAACACCAGCCGGGTGTGAGATGCCTCCTCCGAGCAGGACACGACCAAAGTTGCCTAGCCTTGTAGGAACCAGAGTCTGAAACTTACCCTAGAGTTAGAAGAGAAGCAATCGAAACAGAACACCCATAAACAGCACTATTTTTAAAAAACTCTTTTATTTTAGTGGAATCTCCCAGTGGCCATTCTGACTGAGAAAAAACAAAAAAAAAAAAATGAAGGGACTAATCTTCATTTCCATGGGTAGAAATACAGTCTGAGAGCACATTTTACCTAAGGGTATTCAATTATTTGACTACTCTGAAAACCTTTCCCAAACCTTAAGGATTTTAAAAGGAGAGAGTGCCATTGGCTCTGCTTCACAGAGGGAGAACCTGAATGAGTTTAGACAAATTCACCCAGCATTAATTTGAAAGAGTCAAGTTTAAACTTCAGCATTGCCAAGAACCCAAATTTGACAGTACTGGAATCTCAGGAATTCTGATTTCTAAAGATCTATATTATCAAAAGGTAAAAAATATAAAGAAAATGCCCCAAGATAGAGAATTGGGATCCCACTAGTTAAACACATTCTCTGCATGTGTACAAAGTCAGAAGTTTAGAAAAAAGGCAAGTCAGAAACTGTGACCTCCCTTGCCAGGGTAGCTCCCATGAGTAGCGTAAATAAAGTGCCTGATAATCCATTTCAAAGAATTATTTAATCTCTTGTAAATCTGGAGACAAGTATTCTGAAATTCAGTGCAAACTCATCTATATTCTTGTTGAGAATGCATTTGCTTGCACTAATATCAAATTTCTAAGCTCCCAGCATCGACATAGTTTTGGAAAATTCTTTCATGCCAGAACCAGAGAAGTCTCGGGCTTCCTTTGCATCCACGATTCTTGGTCACCCTTACAGAACGTTCAGGTTTTGAATGTGAATGGGGCTGGTCATTTTATCAGTATTTCAGGACTCAGCTATTTCTGATCATAAATCCAAAATCTGAAAATTCTCGTGTCAAAGAACTGGATTTTTTTGTGTTCATGCCAGCAATTTTCTAAGCTGAAGACACTTCCTTGCTGTGCATTGAAATGACATGTAGGTCAACTTGACTGTTTTAATCACCTACAGGCTCATCTAATTTTCTGTATGTCACAACAGCTTTCAAACGATTTCATAAATTTTGACCAAACTTAATACTCTTATCTCTGAAAACACTATTTTTTAAACTGGTCATTGATTTTTAAAACACAAAGAAACTCTCCTGTTAGGTATTTTTGTAGTTTAGTAAAAGTGGGCGTGTGGGAAGAGCTCCCTGCCACATGCGATGGCCCTGGTGAGGGCTACCATTCACAGTCTGGGCTGTCAGCTCTGATCTCACAGTGCCCGCAGCACTCGGCCACCACCGCTTCCTTGAAAGGAGCGTTTAACTCTTTCTCTTCCTCTTGATTGCATCAGTGGCTAACAGGGAGGGCACTCTGGGGCCCTCCGTGGAGACTCTGTGGGGAAATCTGACTCTTCACATAACAGATGGGTTTGAGGAGGTCCAGGATGGGGTGAGCTGCCCTATATAACATGGCTTGCAAGTGGAATCCTGTCTGAGAGACACCAAATCCCATACTCTTTCTACTGTATTGCTTTTCTATGGAATGTCAGAAATTGAGATACACCTTCCACCAAGTGTCCACCATTGGCTGCAGCTGGATTTCTGGTCTAATTTACATTACATATAAACCTATCTACCCAATCCATGTTTTATGTAGAAATAAATCCTTCAGGTGTCTCCTTCATCCCCAGCGCCTCCCAGGTCAAAACACAATGAGCCTGGCGGTGCAATTGGCTCTTAGCTGTGGCCTTCACAATTCCAACCTTGCCCTCTACCCCCATAAGCGTTCGCCACCCAGCACCCAGCATGATTTCATAAGCATGTACATAAATCCACCACTCCCTGCTCCGTGCCACCTGTGGCTTCCCAGGCCCTCAGGAGGAGACCCAGATTTCTTAGTGTGCCCATGTTACCCGCTACTGAAGCACCCACATGACTCCAGACACTCATGCATGCATCCGATACAAAGGGCCACCTCACTCACCACGCTCCACATTCTTTGCAGTCCCAAATGCTCCAACCTCGTTCGCACCTGGGGACCAGTCTGTCCCTGCCTGGTGTCCCCTGGCTTACTTTTAGGTCATCCAGTTCTCACCTGAAATGCTTCCATGGAAGCAGGAGGGTCTGGAAGCCCAGCCCGGTGATTCTACATCACATCCTCTTGCCTTCTCTTCTTCACCGCACTGTGGCTCTCTAACATTGGCACGGTTTCCCTCACTTCCCTGCTTTCCACCATGCACTGTCAATTAGAATGTGAGCTCCCTGCAAACAGGGCTGAGTCTACTCCGGGCCTGAACTGTGGCTGGAAAAAACAGATATAAAACTCACCTGCTGACATTCCTAATGCTCCATAGGACTGTCTTCCCAGCACTGGACCAGCCTCCTCCCCTCTGGGTCTCTTCTCAAGGTCAAATGCACCTCATGCATGAGCTGTCCCCCATGCCACATCTAGACTCTACCCCATGTGAAGGCCTCTTGAAGTCTGCAAACTCCAGATCTGAGCTCAGCCCCGCAAGTGCCACATAATTGGACGACATGACTCTAGGGAGAACCTTGAACACGTGGAAAGGACCCCAGGGTTAGCAAGAGGAGCCCAGTTCTGCAGGAAGCCTTGGTGCAGTCCAGCTAAGATGGCTGGGGTCCTCTCACTACCCCTCACCCTTCGCTCTATTATTTCTGAGGCTGGGGCTCCTGGATGGTAGAGAAAGCCGGGGCTCTCTCTGCCCTAGCTGCTCCAGCCAGATCCTCCTCTCCTGGCCTCTTCCACACAACCTCCAAGCCTCCATGAGTGGCCTTGTTGGCAAAGACAAGACTCCAGGCTCAGAGGAAAGCACCTGCTCTTGAGAGCTGAGAACCAAAAGCAAGGGCTCCTCTCCAGCAATGCGTTCTTCAGAGGGAAGGCCCAGGGCAGGCAAGGAGCGCCAAGCTCACCTTAGCAGAGCAGCTCCTCAGAAGGTTTCTATAAACCTCTGGCAGGCCTCCACCCACCTCTCAGGAGGTGAGCTAATTTCTTGGCTGAGTCAATGCAGTAGAAAGTCAAGATGGTTTCGTATCCATCTGACTTGGAATCGATGTAATTTGTTAATCCAGAAAATTCAGTCTATGACGGGATTCATGACCTGGTGAATTTGCCACGTGTGGCAAATGCCCCCTCGCTCTCAGTTTCTGAATTCTACTGTCTAGGAATTGGAAAGGTCCTTCAGTCACAGAATCTACCTTATACAACCCATAGGCGAGTCTCCCTGGAAAAGGCAAGATGACACTGGGAGCCCAGACTCCCGGGTCCTGCGGTGGCTCTGCCTCTCCCCACAGGAGGTTCTGTTCTGGTCCTGCACATCTCTGCATCTGTGACCAGTGTTAGTTACACCCGATGACTTTCGAGGTTACTTTCAGCTCTGGGATTTCACACTTAGGATTTATAGTTATGACTGGTTCCAGGCCCACCTCTTCAACAAGGTCTTTTTGACAGCTGTGTCTAAATGAGTCCTTGTCTGCTTCTCTGTGGCTGCACACCACTTGCTTCCTTTATACACTCTCCTGCTCCGCCATGACTCATCCACTCTCTTTGCTCCCTCCACCTCCTGCATGGTTCTGCAGGTGCTGAGATGCCAGGAACCCAGCACTCTCATTCAAGGCCACAGCCCCAGGACTCATGATGGTGAGCCTGGCACCAAGGAGGTGCTGGACATTTGCTGAGTGACCTGATTATAGCCTCCACCTCTGAGGATGTGTTTGTGGCAAAGGGCAGTGCACCCCTCACCAGGCTGGGGATGCCGTGTGTGAGCCTAAAACACCCGGATTGGGCTCAAATAAGCCTCGCTGCAGTTTGGTCTCAGGTCTAACCGTTGACTCTTCTAATCTTATTAGCAATTGCTCATATAGAAAAAAAGAAGCATAGAGTTTCTTTGGAATCCTGTTTTAAAATCCTTCCTTTTTAATTTGGAATACAGCAGCTCAGGAGAACTGGAAGTCAAGAAACAAAGGGATTCATTCTCTGGCCAAGAAATGTTCAGAACCAACAATGGTCATGTTTATACTAAAATGGTAAAAAGAGAATGCTTAAATTAAACCATTATTGATTTAAACTCATTAAATAAGATAATTGATGTGGAATATTGAAATTAAAGACTCTGCAGTTGTGTTCTTCTTAGTCTACCTAGTGGAGAACATTAATATTTGAGTAATATTTGTCTTTAAAGAGTAGATGGGTGCTGAACCCTGAAAATCGCCCCCCTTCTATATCAAATAGGACTTTAACAAAACAAGTTGGACTGTATTAGAATCTGTTTACATAAATGGAGTTTGTAATTTTTTCTTAATGATTTGAGATTCTACAGTAATAACATGGCCACATGTGGATTTGAAGAGATATATACTTTATAAAAATCTAACGTAAATTAAACTTCATTCTATAGTTATTCAACACATATTCTTGTTTCAGGAGAAAATATTTACTGGCTGATACCTTGAGAAACATTCTCAGTAGCAGATTGTTATAATGACATGGTCTTGCTTTAATGAAAAAGAAATGGTATATAAAAATAAAAATAAAAACTCTCCCCATTGGTGGCCTGAGAAGGGGGTGCTTGGTGAGGCTCAGCAGCTGTCTCAGCCACAGCCCTCCAGGCAGGGCAGAGTGGAAGGCAGGCAGTTCTCTGCTCTGAGGCTGCAAACGTGGAGGCAGCAGAGCCCAGGGAAGTCGGGTGCCCTTGCCACTGCCCCTGTACTCCAGCCTCTGTCTCAGGGGCAGTGAACGCTGAAACAGGGTCCGGGTGGAAGCTGATGTGGCTTGGATTTCCCCAGAGCATCCCTCGTCACCAAGTCATATTCTGCCAGGCAGCCCACGCCATCCAAGAACATCTCAGGAATGGGGACTGTTTGGGGCAAGTGCACGTTTTTTGTGTGCATTTGGTGTGTTTGGTTTATTTAATTATTTTATGCTAAGTTAAAGCTGGACACTACTCTCCCATCCTCCTGAGCTGTCATTTATGGAAATCGCCATGAACCCACAGGACCTATGTGTGAAAAGATAAGGCCATGTGAGCCGAACTTCACCCGTGGGCACTCTGCTGAGGCTCGGCCAACGTAGGCTCCATGCACCGTGCCCTGTGGCACAGCCCTGCCTGGCACTGGGTGACCTTGGGATGTTGTCTTCCTGCTCCCTGGTTAGCCTTGCCCCTCTCCTCTCAACTCTGAGGCCAGTAAAGGAAGGGAGTCCACTTGAGTGGAAATGCTGAGGGCGTGGCCCCAGGGGCAGGTCAGGGCAGGTCAGGGCAGGCCAGTGGCATGTGCAGAGCTCCAAGTCTCCAGTGGGGCCAGGCAGTTGGCAGCTCCAGGTGGCCCCCGCGGAGCGCGCATCCTCTGTGGTCTTGAAGCACGTTTGCCTCGCATGGCAAGCACTGCTGCCTTTGTTCTCCTACGACTCCTCAGGGGCTGAGCCCTTGGGAATGAACATGCACAATAGCAGGTTGCAGAGGCCTGAGCTTGTTTCTGACAACAGCAGCTCTCTGTGTCACCATGCCTCCCAACTGCATCTTCCCCAGGTCCTTTAGGCACAGACCTGGGGAAGCAGTCACCCCCCCAAGTAAGAGGGCGACAAAAATAAAATGAGTCAAGCCACCCCACCCACCACCCTCTCCCTGAGGAAGGTGAATGTTCTCAGCCCTTTGACAAGGCTCTGCAGAAGTTATGCAAATCAGTCTCCCCCTCTGCCGTGTGTGTGTGTGTGTGTGTGTGTGTGTGTGTGTGTGTGTGTGTCTGTGTATGTGTACAATGGCATTGACATGAAAGCAAAATCCAATGAGTGAGAAACATCCTATGCATGGTCACCATCCTTAAGATTTCTGGTTCTCAGTCTAAAAATGGCTTAGCAATCTACTGAGCGGCTTTTGCAAGCATCCCCTGTGAGCAAAGACAGACTCTAAAACCAACATAAAAACAAGTGTCCATGTGGGTTGAGAGTTCTCATGAGCAGGGACAGCACATTCAACAGACTCAGAGAGTTTCAGCAGGACCGAGGCCTGGCCCCATCCCTGCACACCAACAAAAGCAGAATATCTGGGGAGAGGTCAGACATCTTTATTCTTTAAACTCCTCAGCTGATTTTAACAGGCAAATGGGGTGGAAAACTCTGGGTCAGGCCTTACAGAGACATTGTGACTGGAGTCCATGGCTCCTCCTGCTGGCCTGATAACAATTCTGTCCACACATGGAACCATCCTGTCCTGACACACTCCATGTCATCCAGCCAGTGGTTCTCAGACTTTGATGTGTGTCCAAGTCACCTGGGAGGATCATAAGGATCACCGAGCCCGAGGGTCCTAGGAGTGGATCAGACTCCAGCCTAGGGATTTCTCAGTGCTCCCAGGTGAGTCTGACGCCCATGTGAGTGTGACCGCCAAGGGCCTTGTCCTTAGAGGGAGTAGAAGGTGGCTGAGCAAGTACAGCTGCCCCTGTACACATCAGCAATTGATGGAAGTGCTTCTTGCCTGTGTCACGGTAATACCAGCCAGGAGCCGCTGAGCCTCCTGCAGAGGTGAGCCAAAGTCAGCCCTCCACTCCTTCACCTCCTCCTCCTACACACACCAGAGATTCATTCTAGAGCCATGTCTGCACAAAACCCAGTGTCCTCAGCCACTGCAGGCTGGGATGGGCTTCTGCACTCTCCACCTGTCATCCCAGGAGTGCTGTCATGGGCTCTGCCTGACTCAGGGCAAGGTCTGTACCCTGTGCTTTGAAACGCTGAGTCTCCAGACACTCTGTCCATGAAACAAACAAAATAGGGTGAGTCTGTGTCCTCAAATGGGAAGGCCCCAACACATGCTGTTTCCTGACCCCTCAAATTGGTGCTCCCCACCAGGACCACCACCCAGGATCTATGGTCCATGAGGAGAGGCTCACTGTGGGGCCTCCTCCCAGGAGACCAAGCTTCTGTCCACAGCTTGCCCAGGGCTCTGACCTGGGTAGTGTCCAAGCAGAGGCACAAGAATGTCTGGTCAGGGACTGGAGTCTCTGCCTGGCCTACCTAAGGGCGCCCTCAGCTGCAGATCCCCTGACGGGATGAACACAATAGGGAGGGGGTGCCACTGAGTGTCCACCCCAACACCTGTCTGTCTCAGTTGGGCTGGACAGCTCCTCCAGAACCCAAGATGTAACTCTGCTTCCTCCCAGCCTGAAGCCATGGCAGAGGCTGGGTGGGGGCAGGTGTGGATGGGTCAACTTAGCCAGACAGGGCCCTAAGGTGCCACCTTGCCTGGGTACCCAGCCCTGATTCCAGGACAAGGACCACCCTCCACACCAACCACACTTGCCAGCCTGCCCTGTCTGCTCTGAGCCACCCCCTCAGCCCACTGTTTCTTCTCTCTGCTGGACACCCACCTCTGATGCCTCCCCTGCAGCTCCATGTCAGCTAGATGCTGGCTCTGTCTTCTCATTAGAACTTTAGGCACACTCTAGACAACATCTCTTTCTCTATTTGGCTGTACACATCTATGAACTACTTAAAAAAATTCCTCTCCTGCAACATCAAGCCACCAAGGGGTGGCTGGTAGGGCAGCACTCTCTGGGTCAGGCCAGCAGGTGTGCATGGGAGGGGGCTTGTGGCAGAGGGGCAGGGGCAGGCCACTCCTTAGCTGCATTTAGGACTGTTTAGCAGACAGGTGACGGAGAAGCACCCACAGGATAGAGTTGGAAATAAGAAACAAGCTAAAGCCAGGGCTTTGGGGAATGGAGCTCAGATCCCCAAAACTTAGCATGTAGAACAACGTTTATGAATCTTACTGGGCATGAGACTCACCTGAAGAGATAAAAACACAGGTTTCAAGGCCTCTCCCCAGAAAGTCTGCCTGAGTATACACAGCCGAGGAAGCTGCTCCTCCAGCATGGCCTGTTAGGCCTGCGGTGTGTTCCCAGGAAATATTAGGATTCACTCAGGGTGGCTGACAAAATATTAGGGAAAATTACAAATAAGATTATAGTCTCAAATCTTCCTGAAGGCCAAAAGGTTTTAACGAAACAGGCTCAGTTCTTACATTAGAGCATTAAGTCATAGACGTGAAGATTAGGATAATAAAAGCTTCCCCAGTTAAGTCTGTTTACCCCATCTCCTTTGTTTCTACTCTGTTTACTCATGTAAACTTTGTGCTGGATGGTCCTCTCAGGGGAGGTCAAAGGGGAATTACCCATTAATGGTGTTTATTCTGGGCCCTGGAACCAAGACCTTTCATCATTCATAAAACCACTCTTTTAACCATGTTAATTATCCACAAGGATATTGACTTAGAACCTCTGTTGTTAAATCTATAAATGTGAGGAGAAACAGAGAGTCGTGGTCAGTTAGCTGCAATCGCCCTGTAAGAGCAGCTGATGACCTCCCTAGCCTACTTGAATTCACTGTACTCTGATGTGTGAGAGTGTATTTCATTCATCCATCGCTGTGTCAGGGTCTGCAGGACAGACCTCCACAGGTTATGATCGGCATCTCAGGTGGTAACCCCAATGTGATACTCATCACCAGGAAAGATTATGGGAGACTCAATTAAGAGAAAAGCAGAATCCAGGGATGAGTAAGGTCAGACAGCCAAGGCCAGAGCACAGGTCCTGAGACTCAGGCAGACTCTCTGGGGAGGGGCCTTGAAATCTGCATTTTTATCTCTTCCAGGTGAGTCTTATGCCCAGTAAGATTCATAAACATTGCTCTACATGCTAAGTTTTGGGGATCTGAGCTCCATTCCCCAAAGCCCTGGCTTTAGCTTGTTTCTTATTTCCAACTTTCTCCTTGTGGGTGCTTTTCCATCACCTGTCTGCTAAATAGTCCTAAATGCAGCTAGAGGTCCTGAGGTCCAAGCTGGCAGGAAGCACAGGAGAGGCAGGAGGGCTGTGAGTGGGACATGGATCCTAAGCCACCAATCTCTGGGCATGACTTCCTGCAGTTCTGAAACCCTCCAGCTTTTAGGTCAACCCTTGAAATGAGAGTAGGTCATACAGAACCTTGGGCCCTATGAAATCTTCCTCCTTGGAAGTAGACTCTTAATTTGTAGAGTTGAGAGTCCACCCGAGAGGAAAGGAACTGGATTTATTGCTGGCAAAATATGAAGGATGTAACATGATACCTCTTCAAGTCTCCGTATATATTTTCACAGGCCAGACAGTAATTGCCTCCAGAGGCAAGGCCCTGACGGGTTAGGGGAGGAATCCTGCTCGCCAGCTAGGAGGTGGGGGTCTGGGGCCAGGTATAGCTGCGGTAGGGATGCAGGACAGACCAGACTCACAAAAAGAAGTCGTGGCAGGGTCCACCAGGCCCAGGGACTGCCAAATAAGGAAGCCACAGAAACAGAGGGAAAGTGGCAAACAGGGCGGAAGAGAGCCGAAAACTTGCTCGTTACAAAGGCAGGAACCTTACTCTGTTCTCAAAGGTCTGAAATCTCTCCAGAGGCTAGCCATGTCCACACAAGGCTTCCTCTGGGTGAATCAGGCACAATGAGGGCCCAGGATGAGTCACTCTCGCTCCAGCCTGGCGTCTTCCCTTCGGGACCTTTCTGCAGACAGAAAACTGTAGCCAAATTAGGATACTCTAGGGATCTGAAGGCACCAAGACCTGCTGGCCTGCAACCAGGAGCATCCAGATTTTCAACCTGATTTGGGGTGATCCTTAAGTCATCCGACTCTCATTTCCCTCATGGTGAAGGGCGTTTATCAAAGCCCAGTGACTTGTGCTGAAGACCGTCAAACAATGTTTGTGTGATGTCAAAGTCATGCTGGAAGAAGAGATGTTTATTCTCCCAACTAGTGGTTGAGAAGGAGGGGCGACCCCCACAGCACTCGGAAAACTGTCATCCACCAAATAATCACACAATTCGTTCAAATGAACACTGTAGGAGGTGCCTCAAAGGAGAGAACACACACATTCCCTGCTCCTGGGGACGCCGGCAAAGCTTCTATGAGGAGCTCACCTTTGAACTAAGGTCTGGAGGACAAGTACATGCCAACAGACCAAAGAGGCAGTAGACGGTCCTGGGGGCAAACAGAGCAACATGCAGACACCTAGAACAGGGGCTCATGGTGAGATCTGCCACATGAGAGGTTGTGGCCAGAATGGGGAGGGCTGTGGGCCAGGTAAGGATCTAGTCTTTGTTCTGAAAAAAAAAAAAGCAAGCATGTAGAGAAGAACGTAGAGCCACTGAAGGATTTTAGGCAGGACAGCGGCACAATGAAGCTTTAAAAAGGCCACGCTGGCCACATGCAGTGCAGGGAGAGGCTTGCAAGTAACAGGACCAGTGCAGAAAGGCGTCCTGGACATTTCCACCATGCAGGAGAGGGCTGCTGCGGTTCTGACTGAGACACTGGCTGTGGATAAAGACAGGTGTGTCTGAGACTACTATAGGCACAATCAGCGGGGACAGACTGCATCTGGAGTAGATGAGGGTTTGTTGTCGCCACAGTGATATCCTAATAGGAGGAACGTGGGAACGAGGTGTGACTTAGAGCTCCAGATTCAGGTTCCATTCTCAGGAAGACAGTTGGCTGTGTGTTTCTGGAGCTGAGAACAAAGTTCTAGGAAGAGATTTCAATGTCTGTGTCAGGTTCACACGGGAGCTCACAAATCCAAAGTCCTGAATGAGGCAGCCAGAGGAGAGCTCCACGTAAGAAAGAGCCACAGCCAGGACTGAGTCACGATTGCCCCCCGTGGACAATGAGCCTCATAGCCGTGTCCAGTGCGGGGGGGAACCAAGAGAGAATGGGGTCTGGAGGCCAAGAGGGTGTGTCAGGAGGAGGGAACGGTTACAAATGGCAAAAGCTGCTGAGACGCTGGAAAAGAGAGACGAGAGAATTCCAAGGGCTGTACTGAGAGATCATCCCAAAAAGGCTGGAAAGTCAATAGGCGACAGTCTGCAGGGACATTGGGTTACATGTGAAAACAACTGGGGTGAGTTAGGAGATGTTAACGCTTTTGAATATATGAGCAGGATTGGAGCTGTGCTAGGGATGATCATGGTGGCTTGAAAGGAGAAAAACAAAGCTAGGAATGCCATTCTCCCCGTGATGCCACCATTTTGTAAGAAATAAGGCAGTGCAGGACAAGGCTGAAGAAGTCCAGGAATGGATGAGAATGATCAAACCACAGCCACTGAGTTCGTGGGAACTGAATTAAGGGGTGACTCCACAGATAGGGAAACAAGAACGGCTTGACTTACTGGTTGAATAGACCACTACAGGGCGAAGGCACAGACAACCGAGAGACTGGCAGGAAGGAGAAGCAGGTTCCATGTCCCCATCAGAGCTGGATGGCCAGGGATTCTGTGCTGAGGCTGTCGTCAGGGGCAGAAGTTTCAGGTCCCAGTAGAATGTCACAACGTGGAGATGCCCGCCAGCCACTGTAACCTCCAGACCTATGCTCAGGACACAGGACAAGGGAGTGTGGGGCCAGCAGGGACTACAGAGTCCACTCAGGGGACACATGCAGAATGCACAGAGGGGCTGTGGCAGACACATGTGGGGATGCCTGCAGAAGGCACACAGAGCCCGGGAGGAGAAGATGGTGGGCAGCAGGAGTGGCCAGGAGAGACGGAGACAAGGGTGGATGAAGAACGGAGCCCCTGCAGAGAAGGGCAGAGAGACTGCTCCCACCCACCATGGGGTCGGGAGGAGACACAGGGCAAGGCTCCTGAGTCCCCTGGATTTGGAGGGCACAGTTTCCACACATGTGTAAGAGTAGGAGCCAGATGGACAGGGCTTTAGAGAGAGGAGGAGGGCAGAGGGAAGCAGCTCAGCACCACACCATCTGAGGATGGAGACAGAGCTGGGAGCACGAACAGCCCCAGGGCTTGGCGCAGGCCCGCCAGAGGAATTCTGCAGTTGTCTGTTTTGGCCACTACTGTTTGTGTGTGTGAGTGTGTGTGTGTGTGTGTGCTTTCCAAGCTTTATTGAAGTATAACTGACAAAGAAAAGTTCAGTATTTAAGGTGTAAAGATGATGTTTTGATATCGCACTGTGAGATTATCAGGATCAAGCTAATCACCATATCCATCACCACATTTTTATAAGAATACTTGAAATCAACAGTATTAGCAAATTTCAAGTATATAATGCAGTAGTATTAACTATAGTCACCATGCCATGCATTGGGTCTTCATAATTTAATAACTAAAAGTTTCCTATCATGTTTTTCAATAAGGAAGACGGGTATAGAGAAGTCAAAATGACCAGTGAACATGGAAAGAAGAACAAGGTCAATGGCAGTAATTACCCAACATGCTAATTAAGACACTAAAACATTGTCCACCTGTCAAAGTAGCAAATGCAACCAGTTTCTGCAGACACGTCATTTGGGTTAAAGACAGGACTGCGTATCACAGGACGGCATTTTTCCCTGGCTCTGTCACTGCTGCCATGGTGGCTCTCCCGGCCCCTGCTGTGGGCATGCCCGGACGCGACCTCCCACCTCCTCGCTTCCCTGTGGTGTGGGTTGCTTCCTCTAGAGCTGTAGCTGCACTTGAGCCAGAGTCAGACACAGAGGCCTCCTAACCCTGAAGATGTTGCAGGGTCCCCGGGGCTGCAGGAAGCTGATTCAGGACCTGCTTTCTGTGCAAGCGGAAGGGCAAGCTCAATCGCCATTCCATGATGTCTTAGAGATTGCCTCTAATGTCACAAGGGGGAGATAGGCCAAAAGAGCCATATTCAAGGTCTAGAAACAGAGCCAAGTGAGCACTGTAACTCAGTGTGGGTCAAGGGACCTGGCCACTCACACACAGCTGGCAGGTGGCAGAGGCGGGATTTCATCCAGGCTGCCAAAACCCAAATACAGATCCTGCCTGCAGCACCTCTGCTTCTCCAAGTCCCCTCTGCCTGAAGGCCAGGTGCCCTCCCACCCAAGGTAGGCAGTGGTAGGAGGAAGTCAACAGTGAAACCAGGGGAGGGCCCCACATGAGCACCAGGCCCCCGGCACAGCCGCAGCACAGCTTTGCCCATGTGAGCCTGTCAGACATCAATGCAAACCACGCATCATCTTGTGCACAGCCAGCCCCTGGGCAAGGGCACACCAGGGCACATAGTCACAGAGCAGGGTGGACAGACAAGGGCACACTGTTCCTGCTGGGGAGAGTATGCTGGGACCAGGGTTGCTACTAGCCAGCCTGGGCCAGGGAAACTATTCAACTTTTTTTTTTTCAGCCAAGACAATGACAATTTTCTGTTCATTGTCATTTCCTAAGAACACTTACGGGACAAAGTCTGGGCTGAAGTAAACAGCCTGGGAGCCAAAGTCCTCCGGCTCCAGTAAGCACGTTATGCATGAATCATCTGGTGAACATTCTCTTTCTAAAGAGGGAAGGCCAGGTTAAACAAGGGTTTGCACAAAGCTGTCTTCCTGTGGCAAACAAAAGCCTGGGCTGGGCCAGCCATCAGTCCAGGCTCGGGAGAGCTCCCTAACTAAGTCCACGTGTGGCTCCCACGTGACCCTCCCAGATGAGACCTGGGGAAGATCTGATGATGATGGTGAAGATGATGATGACATCGTGTTCTTCCAGAAGTGCCTAAAATGTGCCAGGAGAGTCTTCCCTAGGAAGCAATATTGTCCTGGCAAAGCAATAGGATCAGGAAACCTTTTAGTCTCGATCAGGGTAGGGAGGAGAAGGCAACTTTAGGAATGATTGAAGCACCGTGAGCCCCAGAGGGAGCCAACATGCAAGTCATGGCCTGAAGACAACCCTGGAGGGAATGGGGCTCAGGACCACTGAGGGGACACAGAGAGGAGGCAGCAGAGGGACGGGTGGCACCGTGATCCGGGCATCCAGGGCAGCAATGCCAAGTGGCAATGGCCATCTTGTGCTCTGTGGTTACACTAAGGCCCAGATCAGTGCCGAGCAAGTGGTCTACTGAGCAGGTGGGGTCTGAAGAAGACATTTCCTGCCTGATCTTGTTAGTCAGGCTCACATCTCGGACTAACTCCCATCCTACCTTAAATTGCAATCTACATCCTTCTTAGGAAACAAGAAACCCCTCAGTGTGCACAATGCTTTCTTTGCCGTATTTACATCACCCATGTCTTGCTCTATGATTTGGGGATTATGTCCATTGTTGGTTACACTGTCACCCCTCAGTTGGAATATGCATCAGCTCCTGATCTCCCCACAGGTACCTCAGCAGTGCCTGGCACACAGCAGGTGTCCACAGTACTTGTCGAACGCAGAAGTGAATGAACGGCAGGAAAGAGTTACCTGGCTGGCTTGGATCTGGACTGGCCCAGCTGGTGGTCTACTCCGTGATTTGCTGGATAATCCATGCAGCTTTCCTGCATAGACACAGATGCAGGCCCTCTGTCCAGACACGGTGCTCCCTCCATCATTGATGGGAACCAGATGGAGTCTCGTCTGTAACATGACTTGAGCACTGATTTCAGTAAAGTAAATGAATTACCAAAATGCAGTCATTATCATCTATCTTCATCTTAGTGACACACTTGGCAGGCTGTTATAAACCAGGACTTGAAGAGTGAATGTGAATTTACAGACCTCTCAGCTCTGCCCATAGGACCTAAATCTGGCAGAATTATCATCTCTATAGAGATATTACAACTGAATGCTGAGCGCTCCTACCCTCAGATTTACCCTTAATATGTGGTAACCAAACTATAGGCCGTCTGATAATTCATCCTAGGACATCAGATTTGGAAAGACCTTTAAGGTCATCTAAACAAATTCCATCTGCTTGAAACCAATGCCACTAAATCACAGCTACCACTCTTCTGCACCTGCGCGAAAGCCCAGCTCACAGAACTCACCCCACTCAAACAATAGTTCCACTCAAAAGTGGAGTATCCACTCCTAAAGCTGAGTCAGCCCTGAAAGGTCTGAGGGCTTGAGCGACCTAGCTGTGGCATGACAAGTGACTTTCAGAACTCTTACTCAAACAGAAGGTGTCCGACTCCAACCCAGCACTCCCAACCATCACACTTACCACCAATTTCTGAATTCTGGAGGAAATTGCCAATAGAAATGTAGACGATTGGTAACTCCTAGGTCCATGACACCTGACTCACCAATCTTAACAACATTAAAAACAAGAAGTCTAGATATCGTTTCTTCCTGATGTGATGAAGGTGCAACAGAAAATGCACAGCATTCATATGAAGTGACTTTGCCAAAAAAAAAAAAAAAAAGACCTGAGTTTAATCAGTCCTTGGAGGATATAACCACCTGCAGGAAGCATGGAAGATAAATCTTCAACAAGAGGGCATTTGGCTAAATCCAGAACATAATCCACTCTACAGAAAAATGACCAGTGACCAAGTTTTTGAACAAATAAATGCATTCTAAAGAGAGGAAGAGGTATTACGGATTAAAAGAGACCTAAGAGACACGTCACCCAACCACAGTGTGTGGACCTTGTCTGCATCGTGAACCCAGCAAAGCACCTGCAAAAGGACAAGGATTTTTATCTTTAGCTGAGATTCATTTATTATGACTGCAGTATACTATTCCATTCTATATCTTTTTCCATTTTATTTTTATAGATTTAGGGGGTACAAGTGCAGTTTTGTTACATGGAGAGATGTCATAGTGGTGAGGTCTGGGCTTTTGGTGTAATCATCACCTGATTAGTAGACATTGTTCCATTAGATAATTTCTCATCCCCCCTTGCCCTCCCACCCTCCCACTTTCTGAGTCTCCAGTGTCTGTTATTCCACACTCTATGTCCATGTGGACACATTATTTAGCTCCCACTTATAAATGAGAACACACAGTATTTGACTTCCTGTTTCTGGGTTGTTTCACTTGAGATAATGGCCTCCAGTTCTATACATGTTACTGCAAAAGACATGATTTCATTCTTTTTTATGGCTGAGTAGTATTCCAGGGAGTATGTGTGTGTGTGTGTGTGTGTGTGTGTGTGTACATATATACATGCACCATATTACATATATATGCACACATACCATATTTTATGTTGTAAAATATACACATAGTTTATGATGTGTGTGTGTGTGTCTGTGTGTATATATATATATATACACCAATACCAATATGATATGTATATATATATACACACACACACATACATATATATGCGCACCATATTTTCTTTAATCATCTGTTGGTGAACAAGAATAAAACTGGGCCCATATCTGTCACCATATACAAAAATCAATTTAAAATGGATTAAAAAATTAAAAGTAGGCACAGAAACTATAAAAATTCTAAAAGAAAACTAAGGAAAAACTCCTCTGGACATTTGTTTGGGCAAAGAGTTTATGACTAAGAACTTAAAAGCAAAGGCAACAAAAATAAACAAATGGGATTTTATTAAACTAAAAAGCTCCTGCACAGTAAAAGATACAGGCAACAGGGTGAACAAACAACCTAAAGATTGGGAGAAAACACTGGCAAAGTATGCATTCATAAAAGAACAATTTTGATGTGAATTTTTACGTGAATACTTACTAAAGTATGAATGATTGTTGTATTTGATGGCAAAAGAATATAATAGTTATGTTTTCCAAGAATCATTTTCTGTGAAAGATATATACTAAAGTATTTATGAACAAAATATGATATCTAGAATTAGCTTTAAAATACTCCAGGAAAAAAAAAACAGAGTAAACAGGTAGATGAAATAGGAATAGCTAAGTGCTGATGATTATTAAAAATAAGATATCAACAAGTGAGGTTTCATTATACTATTTGTTCTACTTCTATATATGCTTACTATTTTCCATAACAAAGTTAAATTTAAAAAGAAGTGATGATACCCAGGAATAGAATCTTAAACCCCAAAGCAACATTAAACTTTATATGGAAATGGTCACGCTCTCCCTTTGAAAAACTTTCTCATCGCAGGAGCTAAAGTTACCAATTTAGAGGAACCGAAGGGTCTTCAACACAGTGAGAGACTTCCCAGGAATATACCACAGAAACCAAAAGTACAATGGCTAAGAGATAAAACCACGGAAAATTTCAGAAAAGATGTATGTTGTAAATAGTAGTGAAACATTTAAATATACATAATGAACTGGGAAAATATAAAGTACCTGTCAAAAAATCTTAACATTATCATTACATTTAAAATCTCATAAGCCTCTAAGAAAAAATAGACTATTGCCTCCAAAAGGGCAATAGATGTGAGCAGAAAGTTTGTGGGAGGGGAAAGGAAAGGTATAAAGATAGTGAATATGTATTAGGGAAAAAGCAAGAGGACAGGTTCACTTGTAATAAAGTCAGCACATATTTAGAAAGCACATCAAGGTCTACACATTACTGACAAGATGAGTGCACTGAAGAACACCACATAGTCTCCCAGTGGCGGACAGTTCAGGGAAACTGTTCTTCCGTCACTGCTGGTTCACACTCCCTATTTATATCTAGCAAAAGCTCATTAAGGCTCTTTGTTCCAGCAGTTCTTCTTGCAGTTATTTATTCACAAGAAGTAAAAATAAGCAAAGTTTAGTCTTACCTACAACAGAAAGTACAAGCAGTTTCCTCTGGCACTATGTAAAAATTCGTGCACGATTCAAGATGACGAGCCCTTGCCTTGGAATCAGAGGCTTGAATCCTGGTGCTGGCCTACGTTCAGGACTTGCTTTCTTCTTATCCTGTGGGCTAAATTTTGCACTTAAATCTACAGGTGCTGAAAAACTGGAATAGATCTAGAAGATAAAGTGTTTATTTTTGCTTATATATATATATATATATATATATATGTCACCTATTAAAAACCTGCTTATTCAGTAGTTACCATTTTGTGCATAAGACTAAAATAATAAAAATAATGATTTTCTTCAGTCTTGAGTCTTGAATCTCAGAATCTTCCTCTGTATGGTGAACACACTGGGATAGTTTTAGGAAACACATCCATTGGCCAGTACTCTTCGAGTTCAAGTCCAAAATGAAAAGCATACCCTTGTATGATCCAAGACATAGAGATAAAGCCAGGCTCCCTAAGATGTAGTCTTGGAATTTTCCAGAAGATTAATTTTTCTCAAGCCTTAGATTGCTACAGGATTGACATCATGGGTTAACAGCCATAAGAGGACATTACCAGTTGAGAACCCATGAACTTAGGGGTGAAACTGCCTGCAGCTTGCTTCTATTTGCATTTCCCTGAGGTGAGCAAATCTGCCCCGGAAGGAGTTGCCCAAGTCTCCATTCTAGAGCAACTGGGCTGTTTTGAGTGCTGTAATGCAGGAGGAAAAGCAGCTCCATGCCTCCGTGGAAACTCAGCCTGAAGATCTCAAGATCCTGGTCCTTGGAGAAGTAGATCCATGGCACTGGACCCCACACTGTGCAGCCCATCTAAAGGTCAATGGCACCTGTGTGAGAGATATTAAGGAGGAGCAAGGATACACAAAATCAGTGCATCTATGAGCTAACTCCTGTGGTGAATTTAAGGAAAAGCTTTGGTGTTATCCAGTTTAAAATTGGAGTAGAACGCTGCAGCGTTTCCAGAAGCATGAGGCACTGGTTGGTCCCCAGGACAGGAAATACCGATGTTGACTTTCAAGATGGAAACAATGACTTCTGCCCACTCTCCACCCTCCTTTCTTACACTTAGAAATCTGGCATTAAAATGAAAGGCAAACCAAAGAAGAAATGGTAGGTGACAATCAGAGAAAAGACCATGTCAGCAAAATCCTGGCTCCAAGTTCTGAGCCCTGGTACTCAGAATACATATACGGTTTGATGCAGAGAGTGGTATTAGGATCTAGGAACACATCAGAGAATATTTGAGTAAAGGAAGCACTGGACCAGGAAAGCCAGGCTGCCCTTGGAATCATTGGGGAAGGAGAATCTTGATTACATTTGCTTACCAGGATTACCCTCCTGCAGGTTAATCAATACCTAATAGGATGCTGAAGGGTTTTTTTTAAAAATGTTCAATTCAGAGGCCCATTTAAAAAAAATATATGCTCACTGTTGGTTAAGGCACACAGCTGATTTTGTTAATATATATGAGGATCTGTGCCTAAAGAGCTCAAAGTTAGCATTTAACTCATAACTACTAAATTAACAGGCACATATATAACATAAACTTTCTCAAACATAAGCTTTCTCAAACACAGCACGACTTCATGTTTAAAACCCTACTTGTTCACTGAACACTATTTTATGCAAAAATATCTAAGAAAACAGCTGTCAATTAATATTTGAATAAGATACAATCAACCTATGCCAATTAATGGAGCAATATTGGAACCTATGTCCCAGAACTAACTTGATGATCATTCTACAAAAGATTCTGAAAGGAAAAAAGAAGACTATACACACACACACACACACACACACACATACACACACACACAGATTCTTTTCAGAAAACTTCTCAGAAATGTGGTCCTCATCATATGAATGCAGTGTTCATGTGTGTGCTGCCTGATTTGACTCCCAACTTTCTGCCATTGCGTTGGTGTTTTGGGGGTTTTGTCCTCATACTACATAAAAACTTTTAATTGTTCAATGTGTGCAAAATAAAATGCAAACAGTACAACTCAATTATTTTCCCTCAAACTGATGGCCATGTTTCTGTTTCCATCAGTTGTTTTAACAAAAACTTTTCTATCAAAATCATCTGCAAAGAATTGAAATTACCCTTTCAACATTTGTTTTCCAAAATCCCTGCTCTGTTTTCACTTTGAAATTCAAAATTACTAATATACCATATTGCAAATATAAATGCCTTTCTCCAGAAAGTTGTAGTGGCCAAGTAGAAATGTTTCCCTTCTGATGGAGGAAATGGCATTTTATGATTAAATTAGTTTGAGCAACACAGCTCTGCATGTTTTATATCACAGAGCTGTGATTTTCTAGCAGATGGCTTCAACATTTTTATACTGAGGCTAGTTTTAGTTTTCCAACCTCAGTTAAAATCTTTAAAATGTTTGCTTTGGAAGGAATTACTACACAATGGGAAAAGAACCATATGCAATACCTTATCATTTAGGAAAAATATTCCATTTTGAAACTGGATTTCATTACGGCCTGTTTTGTGTAAGCAGGCTGCAGGTTCGATTGCGCCACACATTGTTAGGGCAGTGCAAGTGTCTGCTTTTCGTTACCCTCCACGCACAGACCGGACCTCTGAACCCCAGCGCCTGCATCTGTGCGCATACATGCTGTGATTCATTACAATAACAGGAATTTGCTGCTGTTATGATTGAGATAAATCAGCTTTGTGGTCTGGGCAGCCATTCTGATAACCATGGCTCCACCTCAAATTTGCTGCCTGGTCTTAAGTCATCTGCAATACAGTCTGGTCGACAAAGCAAACACACAGATACTATATTTTCTTAGGAATTAAAATAAAATAGATACTGTGGGCCAGGAATTTAACTAATACCTTTCCCTACATTAATTAATTTAATCCTTACAACATCCTTAGGGGTTAAGTCCCTCCCTTATCTGCCTTAGATATAATAAGGGATTGCTTGCCCACAGCACCCAGTTGGTATGCAGCTCAGCTTGATCCCTGGGTCCTGGCTCTGAACAGCTGTTATGACACTCTGTCACCTCACCATCCTGGCTCCAGGGTGAGGACTGGAGTCCCCCACTATTCATTTCTGTAGTGGATCCGGCAGGGAGGAAGAACCAGACTTGGTCATCCGTACTCTCCCCAACCCCAATCACCTGTCTGTACCTTGGGCTGGGTCCATCGCTGGCCATGGCATAGAGTGATCTCTTGGCAAGGCTGAGGGGAGGTCAGCCAACCTTGAGTTTTCTACCTGTCTCCTCCCGCTAGCAATGGTAATTGTGACTTTTTTTTTTTTCGAGACAGGGTCTCACTTTGCCACCCAGGCTAGAGTGCAGTGGCATGATCACAGCTCATTGCAGCCTCCACCTCCTGAGCTCAAACAATCCTCCTGACTCAGCCTCCTGAGTAGCTGGCACTACAGAAGCATGCCACCACACCAGGTATGGGGTCTTACTACATTGCCCAGGCTGCTCTCAAACTCCTGGACTTGAACAATCCTCCCACCTGGACCTCCCAAATGTTGGGATTACAAGCATGAACCACCATACCTGGCCTCTTCTATTTAGTTTTACATTTGCTTCCACAACAGAGAATTTTAATACTTTCCTTTCTGTAGTACATACTAAGAAATTATTTACTGTTTATCTAAAATACAAATTTAACTGGGCATCTTGTGTTTTATTTGCTCACTCTGGCCACCCTAACTAGATGATCACTAATGCGGAATGCACTGGACTCCTTAGACAGCAGGACAAGTTCACAAAGGCGGAGGGCCTGGACCCTGATGCTCCCCACTTCTCCTAGTGCCCCTTCCCTGGCATCCCACATGGAGTCCACCCATCACTCCTGCTCACCTGACCACAGACTGTGCCATCCATTTGCTGCTGGCCAGTCTCACTCAGACGTCCCTGCTGCATGAGCCCTTCCCTGCCCACCCCATCTTGCACACCCTATATATTCATTTATTTCGTATTTATGCATTTCATCCACCCAATTAGACAGCAGTGACCTGGATTGCCTGGGGCACCGGGGCGGCTCCATCTAGCACATGGTCAGCTTCCTATCAGCAACTGTGCATGGATGAATCCTCCAGGAAGCCTAAGTATTCCTCGATACACTAACAAGGCTTCTGACACATGGTGCCTACTGAGGGATGTGCCAGTGGTCTCACCAGCCATCCTTCAGGTGTGAGGCTCCTCAGCCATGCCAAGGACTCCTGGGACAACACACTGACACTGCACATCACTCTCCCTCTCAACTCAAGGGCCAATTGGCAGCTTCTCTGTCACTTACCACAGTTGCCTTGCAGTTCCTCGCATGTCTGTGTTATCTCCGTGGCCAGACTGAGTTTACACAGAGCAGATACCACTTCCTGGTGCCCCTCGCCTTGTGGGCTGAGCATCCCAGAAGCGCTGACTCCATGGGGGTTGCATTGTACACGCATTCAAGCATTCACACGCTCCTCGGAGCTCTGCCCAGGCCCGGCTGGGCATCATCGGGTCATGGCCTAACAGACACTGCACAGACACAGTGTAGACATGGCAGTCAGGATGGAGCACTCATCCTGTGGGGCTTGACGCCATCAGCCAGCTGGGAGGACGGGAAGCAGTAGCTTAGCTGGAGTTGCCACCAAGGTGAGGCGCGTTTTCACTAATGAAGCCCAGAGTTTGACAATGGGACAGAAGAGTCATCAGAGAAGGGTAATGCAGTTCTTGTGTTTCCCCGGCCTTTCCAAACTATCTGAAGAGGGTACTTTTTGTCAGGTGCTCTACCAGTCACTAAGATGCAGACCTTAACCTTGGAGGCTTGTGGTTTTCTCCCACTCTCCTCTCAGCTGTCACCTTCTGGAGGATGAGGATACCACGTCCTTTGTCACCTTGGCTGCCTGGTGCCTAATAAAGAGTTGGCCTCGGTAAGAGTCATTGTTCTGGCTCCATGTTCCTCTAAGAGAATGGACTAGAACAAAAGGGATAGACTTGGAAAAGGAATTGGTCAAAATCACATAAGCAAGAAGCTGTGAGCAGCCTAAATTCTCCAGCAGCGGAATGGGCCTCCCTTTGGGAGGATGTATTTCATTTTTCTGAACGTGACCAAGCTTGGGTTGGGCCACCTCCTAACAAGAACCCTGTGGAGGAAACTCAGGCATGTCTGTCATGCTTCTCAGGCCTCTCATGACCCAGGAGACTCTGTGTTCCCTTGGTGGTGATGCTGCTGTTTTCAGTCTTTTCAGGAACTATGTATTAGCATTCTCCAGAGAAACAGAATAATAAGATAGAGAGAAGAGAGAGACATCTCTATTTTGATATAGATAAAAAGAGACTGATTGTGGGAATTGGCTCAAGGGATTGTGGAGGCTGACAGATCCTACAATCTGCCATCAGCACCCTGGAGGCCAGGAAAGCCAGTGGTATGATTCAGGCCAAACCTGAAGGCCTGAGAATCAAGAAACCCAACAGTGTAGGTTCAAATCTGAGTCCTCAGGCCTGAAAACCAGGAGTGCTGGTGTCTTCAGGCAGGAGAAGAGGGGCAACCCAGCCCAAAGGGAGAGAGAGAGAGAGAGAGAGAGAGAGAGAATTTTCCCTTCTTCTACCTTTCGGTTCTATTTGGGCCCTCAGCAGATTGGTGATGGCGGACCTTCTTAGTCCATTGATTCAAACCCTCATCTCTTCTGGAAACACCCTCACAGGCACACCCAAAAATAATGTCTGACCAGCTATCTGCATTCTTAATCTAGTCAAGTCGACACATAAAAGCAACTCTCACAGTAAGGATAAGGAGATACTAGGTGGTTCCCATAATGTTTATTAATTACTCAGCAAAAGTGTCAGGAGTGTGGATCCTTGGTCTTTCTGGATGATCAAAATCTTTATTCACTGACACTTTACCTAGCAAGAAAAGATTATCCAACAATCTGTCCCCTCTGCTGGCTCAACTTCTCACCCTGCTCTGCCCTCTGCCTGCATCTGTTATCTCTGTAGAGGGACTCCATTCTCTCACAGCCCATATCCATGCAATAGAAAAACCCACATGAGCGGGAGAAGGGGACAGAATGCTATCCTTCTTCTCCCTCGAGGCGACAGAGGCTCGTCACATGCCCATCTGTGGTTGCATTCCATTCTGGTGACACTTTTTAAAGGACATGTTCTTTTAGGCACAATAAAATTGAATCTCATCTCCACATGTGGAGCTAAGTAGGAAAATTACCTTAATTAAATGCAGCAGAATTCAGATTTATTGCTCACCACATGGAGTGCTCTTAGTCTCTGAAGACTGAACCTGATATTCCAGAAAAGCCATTTTCCACTGGCGGCATGCACTTGTCCACCTATGGCCTTCAGATATACAGACTCGAGAAGAAGAAATGCGTTCCATAATTTTCAATGTGGTAAAGAGATTTACAGTTTAATAAAAACCATAAGTCCAGTGCAACTAGTTGAAAAGTGAATGCAGAGTCAAATCACTGTTTAGCCCACGTGTCCTAAGCAAGTGGGTTGACTGTTTGGCCGCCTCCCTGACCTCACTGGAATCAGAGGGTCTTCTTTGTTCTAAATAAATTAACTCATGCTTTGGTATCCTGTAGGTTGTTTTCAGTTCCAGGTAGTAAAAACTATTGACTGTGGGAAAGAGATTAGAGAAATAAAGCAATAGATCAACAGTACATAAACCTGAAACCCTGAGAAGTAGATTGTTTTCCCTAACAAATAGGTCTAAGACGGAAAAGAGGAAACACACAGAGAGCCTGAAACAGAGTGAATGGCCCAATTGTGCAACAAGACATTCAGAAGGGCAGGCAGCAAGGCTTCCCCATCTAGCAGGCGTTGTGTGGGGCCAGAATTCCCTCTGAGTCATTTATTTTAAACAGTGCTAATAAAATGCTGGAATTCTCATTGGACATAAAATAGAATGAATGCTCTTTATAGATAAAAAAAAAAGTACTTCAAGGATGCCGTCGATCCTTATTGTACTTGCCTTGACCATGATTTTTCCTTGGCTTGCTTTCTGTGTTTTAACCTGAGCAATCTTATCAGTTCCCATCATCACCATAACCACTTCTCATGCAATGACCCAACTGTTGGCTTCTCTTCAAAGGTTCAGAGCCCCATTTCCAGTGCTCAACTGGGTGCCCCCACTTGTCTACTGGACATCTCAAATGGGGCTCCCATAGGCACCTCAAATTCCACATGCTCCCAACTCAACTCGGTTTCTTCTCCCCTAAGCAAGCCCCTCCTCCTCTCTTCCCTGTGTCCATCAACTCCATCCACAACCCCAGACAGACAACTCAGCCAGAGGCTGTCATGCTGGGCTCTGCATGACCACAACTCCACGGCTGTTGATGCACCGACTCTGTCAGCACTGACCATTGCCCAGCAGCCTCCCTGAGTTATGGCTTCCCCCACATGCAGTGCAAGAAGGCCAGAGCCCCTGACCCCGGCTTCTCCTCTCTCCCAGTGTGCATCCCCATGTGCACAGGTGAACTCCTCTTGCAGGGTCCCTGACTGGACCCACGCAGGCTGAAGCCACTCGGGCCCCACAGTTCTCTCCCAGCCTGAGTCCGGCTCCAAGGAAGACCTCCAACCAGTTTAGCACTCATGCTCAGACCCCTGGCAACTCACTGATCCCTGCTGTCATCCACTTGTTGGAGTGGTGCCCACCCTGCCACCAGTGTCTTGCCCAGAGGCACATTCCCTCTTTGTCTCCAGTAGCCTGTGCCTATCCTCCACACTTGACCCTTGAACAGCACAGGTTTGAATGCATGGGTCCACTTATACTCAGATTTTCCAACCAAATTCAGATGGAAAACACAATATTCCCAGCAAGCGAAGGCTGCTTGTGCAGAGACTCACCTTTCCTTACACACAGATTCTGCAGGGCTGACAGTGGGGCTTGAACATGGAGTTTGGTTCTGGAACCAATCCCCACCCACACCAATGGAGGAGACTTATTCAAGGAAGTGGCTCACGAGGTTGTGGAGGCTGAGAAGTCCTGCGATCTGTCATCTGTAAGCTGGGGAGCAGGGAAGCCACTGGTAACATGCAGCCTGAGTACTGAGGCCTGAGAAGGAGGGAAGGCAGTAGCTGATGGCCTAAGTCCCGGTTTGGGTTGGGAAGCCTGAGAATCAGGAGCACCAATGTTTAAGAGCAGGAGAAGATGGATGTCTCTGCTCAAGCAGGAGAGGATGGATTCACTCCTCCTCCACCTTTTCGTTCTATTCAGGCCCTCAATGGATTAGACAATGCCTTCCCACACTGGTGAGGATGGGTCTTCTTATTCAGTTCACAATTCAAATGCCAGCCTCTTCCAAACACCTGCACAGACACACCGGATATAACACACTACCAGTCATCTGGGCATCCCTTAGCCACATGACATTGATACATAAAATTAAACATCATAATACCTAATTGTATGTAGTGTATAATTGTGTAGATAAATATGGATCATGTAAGCACTAACAAGAAGAAAGCGGAAGCACTGTTTCTAATGTAGAACTCAAGGTGACACATTAAATGAGAGAAGAGGATGCCACATTAATAAAAGGCGTGGTCTCTTTGCCTGGCAGCCTGTCCCAGCTTTTCATGGCGCTCGCCACCTGTCCTCTGGACTCAACTTCAGTGTGCCCTGCCCTGGGCGACCTTCCTGACCATCCCAAAAGGAGTCCATCCCCTCCATTCCTTAAAAAGGCTGCTCATTTCTTTCCTTCCTAGCACCAACCAGAATTCTTTTAAATTAATATTCAGTATTCAGTTATCTGCTTGTTTATTGTTTGTTTTGTAGCTATAATGTATGAATCATGAAGTACAGGAGGCCTCTGGTTTCTTTTATTTGCCATTGTATTTCTGGTGCTTAGCACAGTGCCCAGCACACCAAAAGCGTTTAATAAGTATTCCTAAAATGAATGCTATTGTATAACATCACAAATATAGGCACCCAAAGGTTCCAGGAATACCTCAATAAAATATATTTTAAATGCAGAAAAATTTAGAAAAATTACATGAATAGGTACCAGTCCGTGGTCTGCTAGGAACCAGGCCATACAGAGGAGGTGAGTGGCAGGTGAGTGAGTGAAGCTTCATTTGTGTTTCTAGCCACTCCTCCTGGCTCACATTACCACCTGACCTCCACCCTCTGTCGGATCAGTGGTCGCATTAGAGTCTTCTGGGAGCACGAACCCTATTGTGATCTGTACATAGGAAGAATCTGTAATAGGTTGCACACTCCTTATGAAAATTTAATCCCTCTTGATCTATCACGGTCTCCCATCAGCCCCAGACAGGACCATGGAGCTGTAGGAAAACAAGCTTAGAGCTCCTACTGATTCTACATTATGGTGAGTTTCATCATGATTTCATTATATTACAGTGTAATAATAATAGAAATAGAGTACACAATAAATGTAACGCACTTGAATCATCCGAAACCATCCCCTACCACCATCCATGGAAACCATCCCCTACCACCAACTATGGAAAAACTGTCTTCCACCAAACCAGTTTCTGGTGCCAAAAAAGGTTGGGGACCACTGAATTTCATTCAAAAAATATTTACATAATTCCAGTATGAATCAGATCCTGTTAGGTAGTTGTGGCTGAACTGAGGATAAAATGGACAAGTCTACCTCAACAAACTTGCAACGAGATGACTTCAGGACTCTGCTAATTCAACTGCATTGACTAAATATGATATATAAACATATGCACATGGCAGTGTGTATCTGTGTATATTACTACATTCCAACAGATAATATATATTCCATTACACATCTTTGGAACGCTGTCAGAAATGTATCATGTTTGAGGCTGAAAAAGATATGTATGCTTTATCTAAAATTAAAATCCTTCATACTATTTTCTCGAACCACAATGTAATAAAACCGCCTTTAATAACAAAAGAAGAGCCAACAACTCTAAGCACTTTGACATTTGAATAAATCTGGGCCTACACATGGAAAACAAAATTGAAATTGAATTACAATTAGTGTGCCCCCTACAGAAACCCGTGGAGTTTGCTCAATGTAGGACACAGAGGAAAACTTAGAGAATTAACTCATTTTTTAGAAGTCAAAATAATGAAATAAATGAATTAAGCACTTGACACAAGGATATAGCAAAATAATAATAAAATTTAATCCAAAATAAATAGAAAAAATATATAAACTCAAACATTAAAGAAATAAAGGCGGAAATCACAGTGGAGAAGTAAAAATAAACAGTTGGTTATTTTTAAAATAAAAATAAAACAGACAAACCTCTTTAAGTCAGGCCAAGAAAAAAAAGAAGAAAATCAAACACAAATAGCATTAGCAATAAGAAAGGGTATATAACCACAGACATAGTGGAGACTAAATAATTATGAGAGAACCACCCTCAACTCTACACAATAAATGTGATCATGTAAATGAACTGGGCAGTTTTTAAGAAAGCCAAAAAAACGAAATTAAGTCAAAATGAGAGAACTGAATAGACCAGAGGACCTCCATGGGCTCAGATATACAGGTGGCACCACGAGGTCCCCTGAGCTCAGTTCCGGGACATGCCCTGGGGCTTCTGTCCCTGCAGCCTCTGGCCATCATGTCCAGTCCTCTAATGACGCCTCTAAGACAGGTTCTGTGTCCCTGCTTCTGGCGAAAGCCCAGGCTGGTGCATCTGGTTCTCGGGGTCTGGGTCCTATGCCTTCAGTGGGAGCTGGGCTCTGCCAAATAAAGGTGGGAAAGGCTCTGCCTAAACACGGAATGGAGTTCACAGACTCATCACCCAAAAAAAGAAACACATGACCACCACGTGAACACAAAAAGTCCTTATTGGAAAGTAGAGTGGATTTGAATTCACATTTCAACAGCTTCATCTTGTGCCCAGCAAGCTGTAACATAGACACATCTACCCGCTCAGGTTCAGCACCATGGAGGAGCTACTTCAAATTCTGTATCTCACCCCTGTTACATACAACACTTTTTTACTGAGTGCCAAATGTGAGCAAGGTGTAATCTCAATGGTTTATTTACACACATCCACCTAGATGCCTCCTAGTGGGACTTCAAAGTCAGCAAGCCAGGAAAGTGACTGCTGATCACTGACCCTCTATTTAGGATAATAAGAGCACCCATTTTGCATAGATTATAAGGTTTAAATGGGACTGTGAGAAGAACATGATTAGGATAACTAAACATTAGTCATCTTTATTAGTATCCTCCTCTGCCTCCAACTTGAGCCTCCCATGATCCCTCCCTCATTATAAACTCACTCAAACCACATGCAGCTTTTATCCCTGAGGACCCGCCCCTCATATCACCTGCTCTGTGCAGAGCAGTGGCCCCAGGAAGGGCAAGCCCTGGACCCTCTGCACTCCCAGCACTGCCTCAGGCCTCCCTGACCTCTCACAGCACAGCCCTGCTCCCTGGGCACAGAGCTCCAGCCACACTGCCCTCTTTTGGTCCTTGAACATCCCAAACCCATTTGTGCCCCAAAACCTTTGCATTTTCCTGGAAGTTTCTGCTCCAGATATTTACCTGGCTGGATGTTGTTCCTCCCGTAAGTGTCATTCTATCTCTCCTGTCCTCTGAGAAAACTTCTCCAATCACCCTAACTAGAATGCAGCTCCCCTTCCACCCCACCCTTTACTGCCCCTCCTCATTTTATTTTCTTCATATCAATGCCTGCAATGGGTCTATCTCTCCCCTCATTAGAATGTAAGCTCAATGATCTAAGATCTTAGCCCCAGGACCTCAATAAATAAATAAATAAATAATGCATGGATGGATGGGTGGATAGATGAACAGGTGGATAGATGAACGAGTGGGTGGAAGGGTGGGTAGATGGATGGATGGATGGATGGATGGATGGATGGATGGATGGATGGATTCATGAACTAACAGGCATTTCTGTTTTAAAACTTAAAATCTGAATGACTATCTCTCTAATGTCTGTGTCCTAATAGAACATGAGTGCTGAAAGACAAGAGAAGGTGTCCTACTGATTCCTGTGTACCTCGTGCCTAAAAGCATGCCACCCAGCTTTCTGTTGACTTAATTTAATTTATTCTATGTTGCACTAAACTCTTACTGCAATGATTCTCAAATTTACCCATTCAGTACAGCCTCCGCTTTTCCTACTCTCTCCACTTTCCTTGTAGAAAATTAAAGATGGCCTCCTTTGTCATGTCTCCCACTGAGAAGTGGGCTCTGATTTCCTTCTCCTTCAGTCTGGGCTGGTCTCGAGGATTTGTGTGGCCAATAGAATGTGGTGGAAGGGAACTACTGGACTTCTGAGGCCAGGTCATAAGGAGCCTTGCAGCTTCTGCATGGGTCTCTTGGCAATCTCATTCTTGGAATCCAGTTGCCATGGTGTGAGGCACCCATGCCACATGAAGAGTCCATCTAAGTCTATGCCTGAGTTCCAGCTTCAATCTGCAACCAGGAGAGCAAGCCATCTAGGGTACTCAGGCCAGCTGAGCCTTCAGATGAATATAGCTCCAGCCAACAGATGACTGTAACCACCCAGCCAACACAGAACAATGAGAGATAATCGATTGCTATTAAACCGCTAAGTTTCTGCATAGTTTTCTAGTTAGCAATAACTGAAAGAATACTCTCTAATCAACACCAAAATAAAGACGTGATGAAAAATAGGCCAGTATAACTAAGTGTTTTTGTCTTAACTCTGCTACCAGCTAGTTTTTCAGGCTCAAGAAACTCATTAACCTCACTAGGTCTTTTGGGAGATAATATTTTAATTTCAAAGATGAAACCAGTCATATGTAACCCTAGGTCTTTCATCCTGTGTATGCATTTTTATAAATTGTTTTTACTAAACTCTGTTGTATAACTAAATAAAGTAAATAACATACATAATCCTCTAATTCAAATTTAATTCAGATGATCTTGTAGTATGAGTAAGGAAGTAAAAAATAGGTGCTACCAACATCACAATTTTGCCTTGGGTTGGTCCAGTTCAAGAGACAAAGAAAAGAGTGGGACACCAGAGTTTAGATCTGGAGGTCATCTTCAAGGGTAAGGACTCCAGTCTACTGTAGAGACACAATCGAGGAACTGAGTTGCCAGTAATTAAAATGTGCCTGTTAGAAATAGGACGGTGACCCAGGGTCAATGACAGGAAGGGTTTGGGGATTGCATTGTTTTGCTTTGTTTTGTTTTTCTTCTGAGTTTAAATGAAGGGTTTGATGATGTTGGCAAGTTGCTTGCTACACAAGGAGAGGACTGGAACTGAGTGAGGGTTTCCAGCTCTGATATCATCATTCCAGGATTTTGAGCTCTTCCCTGTTTCTAAAGCAGAATCTGATCACGTGGCTCCGCTGCTGAAAAATTTATCATGCTCCTATTGTCTGTAGCAAAAGAGAACAATTCAAATTGCTCCATCTGGCCCTGCCCACTTCCCCACGACCACCCACCCAGCCTCCACGTTCCCCACCCCCGACACCAAACACCAGTCCTTACTAGGGTGCCTCATCCTCCCTCATGATGCTCAGCTCCCAAATGGAGAACCACGTGAAGATGTGCTTCTGTCTTACCCCGGCCCACTTCCTGTTGAACTTCCCTGACTGTGGCTACACCAACTTTGGATTTTGGAAATGATTTGAGAGCAGCTTGCTTTAAAAGCGTTCTACTTTGGGCTGGCAGCTGGACTTTGCCCTCACCATTTGCCATGCAGGTGAGCCTTCAACTCAGCTGGTTTTTGGTGTGCTTGCCTCAGACTTGGTGACGCCCCACCCCTCTGCTGACAATCGGAAATTCTTCACTTCCTGCCAGGTGCTTCCCAGCATGCCCTGCTGCCAGGAGAACGGCGGCTGGCAGGCATCTCTTCGGGATGCCCTTCCAGCTGCCCGAGGGCCCCACTCCTCCTCTGCCCTTAGCATCAGGGACACGTCCACTCCTTCCCAAGCCTCTGCAAATGCTCCCTGCTCTAGGAATGAGGTGGAGCACATAGTACTTCACACAAAGGCCAGCCTTCCACAACAAGTAGCTGTTTTTACATCATTTCCTCATCCACTTTTACAATTACATGAATAATTCTTAAATAAGTAATGTATACTCATGACACAAAATCAAAGGCACAAGAGGTCAAATCGAAGGTCAAGAGGCACATCATTCAGTTTCTGACTGCACATCTATTTTATCTGGCATGCTAGCATGTGGCATGCATAGCACTCGTTCCTGGGGTTTTAAAAAAATACTCAAAGAAATTTTATTTTCTCTTTAATTTGCCCAATAAATTTAGCATGTCTTTCTTGGCTTTGCAAATCATGTATTCCCAACGTGGACAGTCCCAGTACTAAGTACTATGGAAGCATGTCATGTTTTGTTTAACGTCAAAAATATTCTGATTTTTAAATGTCAAAACAACACAAATGTATAAAAGGTTTATAAGGAAAAGCCCTGTCCTACATTTAGCACCAGGTTGCCCAACTACCCAAGACCTGCCATGGGGAGGCAAATATAATTTTTTAAATATTTTTTAATATTTTGCTATTACTAAACTAAGCTAGCCACCTGTAGTTGACCGTCTCCTCCTTTTGTGACTGCAGTGTCAAAATGCCCACTTCTGTTCTGGGAACTAAGATAATGCAGTTCTGACTTCCTGCATGAGTCTCTTCTGCTTGACTGCAGGCATCTTGACCTCAAGCAACACTAAGGCATCAATAGATGTCTCTTGGACCATGCTGACAGAGCCATTGCCCCCACAGGACTTAATAATCAAGGAGACAGATGAACTGCACATGCCTGTGGAACTCTGGGGAGCCCAGCGTCCCAATCCACCATACCTACATCTCTTCTTCCCATTTCCAGAGCAGCAACTAAGGCTCATACTGGCCTCTCACCCACTTCAGACACACCCCGTGCCCTCACATGTGGGGCAGCTTTCCCAGGCTCTGGGGCCACTGCCCATCTGGACAGGAAGTGCCTGGAGGAGAGGCCCAAGGGTTAGAATGCTTTGGCCAGACTGGCTCCATGCTTTTCTGCTAGGATCGGGGTGATTCCTTCCGATTCATGGAATCTGGCCTCTCTGGCAGCAGAGCCTCCCTTAGGCCTGCCCCACCCCCTCATGATTCTCTGGATTTCTCACGTCACACCTGCCTCTGACCGCAGGCCACTTAATGACCTCAAGGACTAAATAACCACCACGCCACCTACCACGTGACCTGCATGCTCCTCCCCTGGTTATGATTTAGGTTTTATACCACAGTCCTTTTAGTTATTTGGTTTCTTCACCTGTTACTTGTCCCTATCACCAAAATAATAATAATAGCTAACAGTTAAGATGAGGGAAACTGAGTCAGGCAAGGTGTAAGTGGCCTGCCCCAGGTCACAGGCCGGGAGGCAGAGCCCCAGCTCCAGGGCCCAAGTGCTGAGTTCTGCGTAGTCAGAAGCTGCCGCACACGCCAACAGGTGGGGAGAGGATGGCCAACCTGGCCTTAGAAGTGGAGGTGCAATTTAAGAGTCCTATTGGATGGCAGCTGGGAACACACAGACCCTGCCCAAATCATAGCCACTGTCCTGCAAGGCTGCTCCAAGAGAGGAACACACCCAGAGGACAGGTCAGATAGGGAAAGTAACAGTACTTCAGATGGGGAAAATAACAGTAGTTTAGATGGGGAAAGTAACAGTCTTCAGATGAAGGGAAAAGTAACAGTACTTCAAATGGGGAAAGTAACAGTACTTCAGATGAAGAAAGTAACACTACTTCAGACAGGGAAAGAGTACTTCAGATGGGGAAAGTAACAGTACTTCAGATGATGGGGAAAGTAACAGTACTTCGATGATGGGGAAAGTAACAGTACTTCAGATGATAGGGAAAGTAACAGTACTTTAGATGATGGGGAAAGTAACAGTACTTCAGGGCAGTTGCACTTTTTGTTATCTATCCCCTGTGCAGGACCTGCATTGGTGCTGGGAACGAAGGTTCAACCCCAGCTCCAAGGGGCCTCACCAGCTTGCCCCCATCCCTCCTTCTCACCCCCCGTCGCCCAGCCCCAGGAATGCCAGACTCCAGCCAGACAGAGCAGAGGAAGTGACCAGGTGAGACACTTCACAAAAACGCTGCCCTCCTGCCCTGAGCACGGACTATCTCCTCCCCCTCCAGAAGCACTAGGAGGATATCTGTTACACAGAGGGAAAGAGAGTCACAAGCAGTTTCTGTGCAGGTGAAAACTGGGCTGAAGATGGGCAAAAGCTTATTTCCACGTGAGTTTCTTTAGAATAATCTCTTATAAAGGGAACTAGATGACTTAAAAGACATTAGATGTCACCTTACCTACAAAACAATGCTTTATCTTGAATACCTGCTGAGGTACAAAGCAATGTACCTGTGTTACGTCAGTTCTAATAACCAGGTCTTTCTTCTATTAATGCATGTCGGCCTCCATTTGGACAAGATATGGTACCTCTTTTCTACATCATGCAGCCAGAGACATTCTTTTACAGTCTTGGACTGTGATCCAACACAGTCCCCATTTCTGTCAATTTTTTATTACCCCACATTAAGGCCAGTGGCCAACAACTGTCTCCTAAAACACCTCTGGAAAATTTCCCTTCCACTTGACATAAATCCTTGGATAAGTTCACTTGCCCAAATGCACACAAACCTTTCTTCTAGCTGAGGCAATTAGTGTTGAATGTATTCTAGATACTGGTTATCACGAAGGTGAATGGGACAGGTAACTGACGCGGTGAACAGAAGCAGGAAGGGTCCCTGCTGGGATCTTGAAATGCTAACATCCAAAAAGAATACAACTCTCCCAGACTAGTATTCCCATCAAATAAACTGATTCATTTAAAATAACCCAGTCTTAGGGTCTCATGGAACCCACAAAAGAAACTAGTGATTACAGCTTTATTTTGTTGTGGCTTACAAACTATCATTTCTTTTAAAAATCCATTCTAAAATATTTCCTGAGATGATTGTCATTGATTTGTTGTTTAAAGACACCATATTATTAAGTGTAGCTGTGTTTTATCGTGGTTGTTTTTGATTTGGGTTGGGATTGATCTATCCATCTCATTTATACTAACACACTTTCTTCAAACCTCAGTGGTCAACTCTCCAGTGCAAATGAAAGTGACTGTATCCTGAAGGTCAGGAAATGTTTCTTATCAAAATAAATGTTGAATTTCAAGAGCCAAGGCAAAGGCAAGGGGATGTGTGCTGGGGGAAGGAGGTAAGGTGGGAAGAGGTTTATAGACAAAAGAAACAACAAATGCAAAGGGCCCATGGATGAAGATTGTGTCACAACGCAAGGTCAATTCTCCCAAATGCAAGAGTGCTTTTGGCAAATTTTTAGGACCAATAAGAGAGAAAAGTTGTTAGACATAAGACCAACATAAAAAAAAGTCACCATGGACAACTAATTAGAAAACATAATTTAAGAAAGAGGATTGCATTTACTATAGCAAGAGTCTATATATCTGGTGAAAAATCCTATGGAAGCAGCACAGAACCATTATAGAATAATTTTTTTGACTTTTTTGAAAGACATAAAAGAGGTCAGGAGTTTGAGACCAGTCTGGCAAACATAGTGAAACCTCGTCTCTACTAAAAGTACCAAATTAGTCAGGCACGGTGGCACATACCTGTAATCTCAGCTATTTGGGAGGCTGAGGCAGGAGAATTGCTTGAATCTGGGAGGCAAAGTTTGCAGTAAGCCAAGATCACGCCATTGCACTCCAGCCTGGGCAACAGAGCAAGACTGCATCTCAAAAAAAAAAAACAAAGAAGAAGAAGAAGATCTGAAAAACTGTATTGGACACCAGAGTTGTAAAGACTTATTATATAGATGTGACTTTTCCTCCAAATAATTCACAAGTGCAGTGAAATTCCAATCAAAATTCCAAGCAGCATTTTCATGGAGCTTGTTGGGGTCACTCTAAAGGTTATTTGAAGGAATAAAGACTGCCAGACGTGGTGGCTCATGCCTATAGTCCCAGCACTTTGAGAGGCCAAAGTGGGCAGATCAAGAGGTCAAGAGATTGAGACCATCCTAGCCAACATGGTGAAACCCTGTCTCTACTAAAAATACAAAAATTAGCTGGGCCTGGTGGCGCATGCCTGTAGTCCCAGCTACTCAGGAGGCAGAGATAGGAGAATTGCTTGAACCTGGGAGGCAGAGTTTGCAGTGAGCCAAGATCGCACCACTGCACTCCAGCCTGGCGACAGAGTGAGACTCCATCTCAAAAAAAATTAAAAATAAAAATAAAGAAAGAGTAAAGGCACAAAATAGTTGAGACCATTTTGACATCAAAGAATAAAAAAGAATAAGACAAAAGACTGGCCTATCATTACAGATATCAAGACTTATGGAAAAGGTCTAGTGATTAGAACAGTGTAGTATTGACCAAAGAACAAATGGCACAGTTTAACAAAATAGGGAACTTGGAAAGAGGCTCACACATTTATGGGAATTGCAACTGCAATAAAGATGGCAGTATAAATCAGTGGATGAAAGAGGGACAATTTAATAAATGGTACCTTGACAACTGGCTATCCATATAGCAAAAGAAAAATCATTCCACACTGTATCAATTAATTTCAGGTGGATTAAACATCCTACCACTTGTTACAATAATGATCTTTAGCAAGTTCCTTCACCACCATGTCTCCCAGTTTTCTCATTTATAAAATTGTAATAATAATAATAATAATACATAATCTTAGCCTGGTGTGGTGGCTCATGCCTATAATCTCAGCACTTTGGGAGGCCGAGGCAGGTCGATCATCAGAGGTTAGGAGTTTGAGACCAGCCTGGCCAACATGGTGAAATCCCTGTCTCCACTAAAAATAGAAAAAATTAGCCAGGCATGGTGGCATGCACCTGTAATCCCACCTACTTGGGAGGCTGAGGCAGGAGAATTGCTTGAACCCAGGAGGTGGAGGTTGCAGTGAGCCAAGATTGTGCCATTGCACTCCAGCCTGTGCAGCAGAGCAAGACTCCATCTCAAAAAATAATAATAATAATACATAATCCCTAGGGTGTCATGAAGATTAAATGAGGCCATTTTTGTACATCACTTAGAAAACTGTCTGAGTCTAGTACATCGAAATGTTTGTTAAATTAAAACATGAAAGTCAAATGTTAAAGACAAAATGGAATACTTCTGGGAGAAAATGTATACAAGTACCTTTAAGACATCAGGGAAGGTGAAATAATTTTAAACTAGATGCAAAAATTGTGAACATAATTTAAAAAGATGAATAAATTTGACTATATTAAAGTTTACAAAGCTCTACAACTAAGGATATCGTAACTGCCCTTTGAGTTTATAATCAACCCAAACACCAAGAGAAAATATTTGTAATGAGTATAACAGAAAATAGGCAGAGGATATAAAGAGTTGCTACAAATTTTAAAAAGACAATTCAATTGAAAATGTGAACAAAGAATATGTAAAAGCAGTTCAAAGAGAGAAAACCCAAAGGTCAATAAACATATGAACTGAATTCAATCCCACAGACAACCAGGGAAATACATGCACACCCGTTAGTCCAGCAGTGCTTGGAGAGAGCAGCGAGAATTGCAATGCTAATATCCTGCTGGTGGAATTATAATTTAGATAACTATTTTGGAAAGAAATATTACATTATCCAGGAAATTTAACACTTAGCCTACCCTAGGATCCAGCTTAATAATCCCCCACCCATCATAAATAACCAGCTTCTTCCACAGGCTTCCCATTTCTCCGTAAATAGTAATTTCATTTTTCTAATTGCTTGGATCAAAAACCTTGGAGCCCTTCTTGACGGCTGTTTCTCTCCTACCACATCTGCTTCCTCTGAAAGCCTACTGCCTTTTCATCAAAATGTATCCATCTCGCCACCTCCACCAGTGTCCTCTACATCAGGCCCCGTCATCTCCCCTGGACCATCATAAGAGTCTCTTACTGTCTGTCTGCTTCCACACTTGCCATTTTTTGTGTATTTTCAGCATATCTGTTTGAGAGGACCTATTAAAACTTAAGTCACAAAGTGTTGCTCCTTGACCCAAAACCCTTCCACAGCTCCCCATTTCACTTGGAACAAAATCCTATGATGTCAAACAGCCCCAGGACCCCACGTGATCTGCTCCCATGTCCTCTCTTCCCTCATCTCTTACCACCCCCTTCTCCTTGTGCTCCAGCTCTTGGACCTGTACAGTGGTCTTTGGATTGGGGGATGCTTCTATCTCAAGCCCTGCACACTTACAGGTTCCTGGGGCTGGAACGTTTTTCCCCAGAAAATCCATACCCCCTTAACCCTTATGCAAGTGGCACCTTCTCAATGAGACGTTTCTTTCCTAACTTCTAAATTCCACCACTACCATCACTACCTGCTTCACTGCAAATACATACACTAGCATAATCCTGGTGTTTTGGGTTTGGGTTTGTTGTGTTGGTTGGTTGGGGTTTTTTTGTTTGGTTTTTCCCATGCCTTTCAAATGTAAGCCTTGGGAGGAAGGAATTCTTGTCCCTTCTGTTCACTGTGATATTCTTCCTAACAGCACTCACTGCATAGAAGGCTCTCAATAAATAGTACTCAGATAAATAAATGACTGCATAAATTGTCAAGCTACAATCTTCCAGGAACTATACTAAGGGCTGGAAAACAGAAGTGGGGGAAAAATGAAAAGAGGCCTCACCCTCAGGGAACTAACAATCTTCTGGAGAAAAAAAAAATTGACCTAATATGTATACATGTGGATATATAATTTAAAATTAAGGATATTAGGAAGGAAAATTCTGTTGTTTCCACCCCACAGGGCAAGGTTGTTAGTTTTTGTTTTGCTTTGTTTTGATCATGCTGTATTAACTGTGAAAGTGTATCCTCCACCTCCCGAGAATCAGTCACTTCTTGGTATTCTCAATTACTCCACTATAATTATCATCCAGGTTTTGAGAAGTCAGAAATTCCTGTTTTTAGCCTTTGTTCTGATGTGGAGCAGGATCTCCCTGAGTTGTTTCATTGGAGACTACAAGCCTGCAGACACAGGGCCCCCTCCTCCTGTGGACGCCCTTCAGCCTCGCAGACTGGCAGAGCTTGCAAACTCATGAGAATGCCATCATTTATCCACCTGGTGCAGCAGCCTCTGTGAGAAGTGGGCCCCATGGCTTCTTCCTTTCATGGAATTTTTCCGTGAGTTTTTTATGACTAAAAAGTGATTTCAGAAGTCCACCTTGCAAAGGTGAGATGCAGATGGCTTTTGAACATAGAGCCCCAAGTCACCAACTTTTCATCATTATTGCCAGCCCAACCCTAAATCAACATTCAGTTGCTTTTAAGAAGTAGGCGAAAGATCTTGAGGAAAAAAGCCATGGAACACTTGAAGATTACACTGGATGAAGAGAATGATCTTTATTGAACCCAGATCTAAAAAGCAGGGCTCACTCAGGAGGAATTCCACCCACAAACCAGCACGTTCGCTCTGGAGTGGTGCACCCTGAGCTGCTCGACGTATGGAACTGACAGGTTCTGTCTTTCCACCTCTTTCTTTGGCAGGCATGGATCTGTTTTTCATTGTCTTCACCACATGTTCTTTCCTTGGTTTATGCTGCAATTGTTGACTTGTAGAGCATCAAAAAGAAACAAAGCAAACGTCCAAGAACGGCAGAATTTGGCCAGAGCCAAAAGCAACTCAGAATTTGAACTGAACTTACTCAAAGCAGGGCAAAGAAGATGGAGGCTTACGAAAATGCCTTTTGTTTGATCCAAAGACTGGAGCCAAAGCATCTGTGTCCAGAAGCTGTTTTTCGTGGATGAGCCTCCGATCTCAACTTGCAAAAAGCCAGCTGGACGCGGGAAGGCTGGCAGCTGCATCTCCGTGAGCTGAAGCCACAAACTCATCCCATTTTGGCGCTGGAGTCTTGAGCCCCATGGAGCTTGGAGAGTTCCAACAAATTCCACACCCATGGCAGTGCATCTATCCCCGTGTTTAGGACGATGTGCATTCCAGGTACACTGTGTCCATTAACTTAGTGATACATACTATTATTCCACTGATTGCATCAGCCCTTGTCTCAATTACCCAAAGATGCCATGACTGTAGTACTCCAGATTTACATTATAGAGGCTTCCTCCACCACAGGCCTGGCCCCCAGCATCCAGCCTGAGACACACGTGACTTGCACCACAGAAGCCCTCTGTGTGTCTGGCCCCCACATCTTCTAGGAGTAGCCCCTGTCCTGACTTCTAACAGCACAGATCAATCCAGGAGAGACTGCTCAGAGAACAATCACCTTGTTATTACACGTGCAGTCAGTAAGTGAATATGTTGTCCATCCTATCCCCCACAGTTCATTCTTTTCTCCACTTAGAGGCAATGGAGCTGAGAGACACAAGTCCCATTGCCAGGGTTTGATTCTAGCCCGGCCATTTCTTATCCCCATGAGGCTTCTGTTTCCTCATCTTTAAAATGAGGGCAAAAACATCAGATTACCCCGAGGAGTAAATAAGATAATGTGTGGGACATACAGCATAAATGGCTCCCCCAGCCCATAGGAAGCAGCCTCAGTCCGTTCCCCTTCCTCCTTCCTTCTTTCCTCCATTCATTACTGCTGCTCTTCCTTTTTTTCTTTCACTCATTCATTCTTTCTGTTTGTCTTCATCAGCAGTGTCTCCTGGAAGCAGTTTTGGCCTTGGCAGCAGCTGGCACAGCCACTTTCCAGGAGTACAGGCTCTGGCAGCTCTGAGGCTCTTGCCCTCCCTGGTTCTCACACCACATGCAGGGAACCAATCACGGGGCAGCCCCAGAACTCGGTGGGGCAGGCATGGTGGTGGCAAGGGCTGCAGTTCCCACCTGCCCTTTCCTGATCCTTCCCATGAGGGCACCCTGGCTCCAGACTCCTCCCTCTCAATGACCCCCGTGCCTCCTTCCACAGCAAATAGCACCACCAGCCCCCATGTTCCACTGCATTTCCTCCCCTAGCCTGGCTTTCAATCTGTTTCCTGATCCTTTCATGTTCCTTACTTTTGGATTTCTAAAACATGCCCCTTCTCCTTCCCCATTTACACAGCCTTCATTCATTCCAACATTTTTCCTCTTGGATTACAGTGGTCCCCTCATCACAGATGCTGTGTCCAATCTGGGTTATCATAAGTGCATTTCCCAGGTCAGACCCAGCCCTTCCTACTCCTCCAGCCCCACTGCCCATCCCCTGACACCCCAGGAAGCCCCCAGCACACCATCTCCCTCCTACCTGGCGCCTCAGCTCACACCTCACCAGAGATGATCCACCCTCTTCACCTCCCACTATGGCCCAGATCATGGCCCCCCAGACTCCAAACATTTATTTAGCAGCAAGTCCTCCTGCCACTGGCCAGTGTGCTTGGCAATGGGGGTACAGTTACATGTAGTCTATGCTCCTGGGAATATCCTGGTTTGCACTGAAGAGAGCAGTGATGAGAGAGTGCCTTTTTCCCAGAATCCTCCCTGTCTGCGAAGCACATGCTGAGCTGTTACAGTCTCATGTTAGGCAGGGTGGGGCCACAGTGGGTCACAGGAAAGCACATGGCATGGTCCTCACCACCTGGAGTCCATGGTCTGGCATTGTGAGTGCACCAGCAGGGGTGATACAAAAGTTTCCAGGTGGCACTCATGGGTATAGCTGTCTCCTTAGTCCAAAGCATCCCTCACCAGGGGCAGCCTCCATTAAGAGGTTCTCATGCTCTGCGCACTTCAGTGGGGGATCACAGAGAAACACCTTCACCCTCAATCGGGCTGGGGCTGGATGGTCTGGGAGCTCACTGCTGGACACTCAAGTGGTGTGTTCCCAGGCTCAGGGTCACTGTCTGACCGTTTACAGGTCATTGAGCAGCTCACTGTCCACCTCTCTGACCGGCCTGTGAAGTGCACAGCCTCCAGAAAGTGTGCTCTGAGCAGGACACTCTGCAGCTCCCCCCTCACACACCAGAGCCCCCAGAAGGGATTTCATGATTGTCCTAATGTTGCCCCACATAGAAATAAAAAGAGACTGTGACGTGAGTATACCTATGTAACAAACCATCACATGTTTCCCTAAACCTAAAATAAAAGTTTTCAAAAAAAGGAAAGGGTGTGTTTTCCCTCTCTTCTCTCTCTTTCTCTTTCTCTCTTCCTCTCTCACCTCTCTCGCCATCTCCCTTCTGCCATGGGATAATACAACAAGAAGGCTGGCCCTTGAAAGATGCTGGCACCTTGATATTGGACTTCTCAGCCTCCATAACTGTGAATCTGTGAACTTCTGTTCATTATAAATCACTCAGTCTCAAGTATTTTGTTATAGTAGCACAAATGGACTTAGATAGAAAATTGATAACAAGAAGTGGGGATTGTGCTGTAACAAACACCTGAACACATAGAGACAGCTTTGAGACTGGGCAATGGGTAGAGGCTGGAAGAGTCTGGAGAAGCTGATTGGAAACAGCCTGTATTTCCATGAAAGGAGCATTAAGAGCAATTCTGGTGAGGTGTCAGAGGAAGAAAGGGACTATACAGAAAGTCTGAATCTTCCTAGAGGGTACTGAGTGGTCGTTGATCAGAATGTTCGCAGAAATAAGGACAGTCACGGCAATTCTGATAAGGTCTCAAGTTGAAATGAGAGAAAAGGTTCAGGACACTTGAGTAAAGGCCACTTTGTTAAAGTAGCAAAGACCTTGGCTGAATTGTGTCCACCCCAAGTGCTTTGTGAAAGGCACAATATAAGAGAAATGAACTAGAATATCTGGTGAAAGAAATATCTAAGCGGCAAAGTATTCAGGGTGCTGTGTGGCTTTTCATAACTGCGTATACTAAATTTTGAGAAGAGAGAAATTATTTAAAGACAAAATTGTATAATTAAAAGAAAAACACAGCTTAGGGATTTGAAGGATTCTCAGCCTGGCCATGTGATAGAGGATGAAAGAGCATTTTCAGGAGAGGAAACCAATGGTACGGCCAGCTCACCATTTGATAAGGAGATTCGTGCGGATAGAAGGGAGCCAGAGGCTGTTGTCAATGACCCCCAAGGCACTTCAGAGATTATTGGTGACACCCCTCCCATCACAGGTACAGAGTGCCAGGTCCTTCCTGGGGGAAGGACATATGTCAAAAGAGAGGCCTAGGACACCCTCCAGACTTTGGGGTGCACTGCCCACGGCTGCCTCAAGTCTCTGCTTCCCACTTCCAATGCTCCTCAGCCGCCCTAGCCGTGGCTCAAACAGACCAGGTACGGCTTGGCCCACTGCAGAAGGTACATGCCATAAACCCTAGCAGCATCCATGTGGTGCTGATTCTGCAGGTGCACAGAATGCAAGAGCTGAGAGGGCATGGGTGCCTCCATGTAGATTTCAAAGGATGTCACAGGCAAAGACTTACCACAGGAATGAAGCCATTGCAGAGAGCCCCCACATGGGTAATGCCTAGGAGAACTGTGGGAACAGGGCTGCTGCAGAGTCCCCACTAGGCCTAATGGAGCTATGGGGGCAAGACCTCCACCAAGACCCCAGAACTGTAGAGCCACCAGCATGCAACATCAGCCTAGGCGATCTGCAGGTACAAGACTCCAACCCAACAGAGCTGCTTTTGGGGCTGAGTCCAGTAAAGCCATAGGGCTAAAGCTCCCCAAGGCCTTGGGTGCCCAACCGCCACCACAATGTGTTCAAAAAATGGCATATGAAGTCAAAGATTATTCTGAAGTCTTAGATTTACTATTGTTCACTCTGCTGGGTTTTGAACTTCTTTGAGATCAGTTACCCCTTTCTTCTTTCCTATGTCTCCCTTTTGGAATGGGAATATCTATCCTACACCTGTTCCACCGTTGTATTTTGGAAGCACGTAGCTCATTTCATTTCATAGGCTCACAGATGGAGAGGAATTTGCCTCAGGATGAATCATGCCTTGATTCTTGCTCATAGCTAGTTTTTATGACACTCTGGGCTTTGAACTTTTGAGTTGATACAGGAATGAGTTAAGACTTTGGGGGCTACTGGGATACAATGAATATCTTTTGTATATGAGAACAACACGAATCTTTGGAGACAAGGAGAAGAATTCTACGGTTTGAATATCTGTCCCCTCCAAAACTCATGATGAAATTTTAATTGCCATGGTATTAAGATGTTGAACTTCTATGAAGTGATTAAGCCACGGGGGTTCTGCCTTCATGAACAGATTAATGCCCTTATTTACAGGAGTGAATTCCTTATAAAGAGTGAGTTTGTCCCCTTTCTCTCTCTTTTTGCCATTCACTTTCCACCATGGGATGACACATTGGCCCTCAACAGATGCCAATGCTTTGGTATTGGACTTAACCTCCAGAACTATGAGCCAATATATTTATGTTCATTATAAATTCCTCAGTCTCAGGTATTCTGTTACAGCAATATAAAAGGGACTAAGGCACTTGGTCATTGTCTATTTCTCCCCAACTAGAGAATAAACCCCACACAATTCCAGAGACCTACAATAATGACTATATCTTAAGCATTCAATACTTATTTATTGAATGAGTCAATGAGTAAATAACAAAATTAGAAATCAGAAAGGAAAATTTATTCCAAACACAAAGGGCACTAAAGGAATTGTAAGGAAATATTATGTTCAGCCATCTGGTAATAAGAAAACTTTAATAAAATCAAAATTTTTTCCAGGGAAAAGATAAATTAGCAGTACTAACTGAAATATAGGTTAAAAAAAGTATTCATATTTGGCTGGCCATAGAGAGATAGATCCATCTGTGTGTATGTGTGTGTGTATACATATATACATATATATGGCCAGCCAAACATATATATATATAATTGCATGTTTTATATTATTAATTAGAAAAATATGATTACAGAGTTAACAGCAAGCAATTCTATAGGGCTTATACCTGAGACAAATTACTGGGGGATAAGGTAATTTCATCTTCAGCTTTAACAAGTTATGCCACATTATTTTCCAAATGATTATATTATCCCCCAGCAGCAATGTGGGGGATAATGTAATCCTAAAATATATCTAAAGCTGAAGATGAGAATTTCTATTGTGCTACATCCTTACCAACAGCTGGTATGTTTATACTTTCCATTTTTGCCAAGTTGAAGAATTTTGAATGTTATATCATTGTGGTTTTAATTTGCATTTTTCTGACACCTAACAAGGTTGAGCATTTTCCATATGTTCAATGACTTTTGATATTTCTTCTAAATAATATAGCTTCAGTTTTTCTATTAGAATATTTGTATTCTTGGTTTTTAGGTTTACTTATATGTCCTAAATACCAATCGTTTGTGGTTATATCTGTTAGGAATGTCTTTTCCCTGTTGTGGCTTGTCTATTCACTTCCTGCATGATTTTTGATGAACATAAGGTCTTAATTTTAATGTGCCTGAATTTATTAATCTTTCTGTTTCTGGAATGTGCTTTTTGGGTCTTATTTAAGAAATATTTCCCCACCCTGGAAATCATAAAGTCATTCTCTTAAACATGTTCTTCTAAACTTTTTAAATCTTTTCTTTCACATTAATATCCTTAATCTATTTAAAGTTGTTTTGTGTGCAGTATAATTTGTGAATCCAGTCCCATTGACCAATGTCAAATGGATGATCATTCATTACATATCATGTTTCCATCTATAAAATAGTCTGTTTTCGTTTTCCTTTTTTTATATAATTGGTGCACTGTTTCTGTCTCTCTACCAATACTACATTGTCTTAATTATCAAAGATTCATTAAAAATCTTAATTTCTTAGAAGTCAAGCACCCCCACCTAGCACTAACTCTTGAAGAAAAGCATGGCTATTTTTGTTCCTTTCCTTATAATGTAAATGTTACTATTAGCTCATCAATTTCCATGAGAAATTAAGTTAGGAGTTTGATTCAAATGTTGCCAAATCTGTGGATCACTGTGTAGTGGATTAATATCCATATAAATATTAAGCAGCCTTGTCCATGAAAATGGTATATCTCTCCATTTATTTAGATTTTCTTTTCCAGTAAAGTTTTATAATTTTCTTTATAAAGTTATTATACAATTATTGTAAAATTTATTTCTATGTAACTTTCTTCACTTGTTTGTTTTACAAAAGCTTATGTACCAATTACTATGAGGTAGGTACTTCTCTAAGCATTTTGTATACACTAACTTTTCTCACAAATATTAGGTAGGTATAGTTATTGTCCTATGTCCCACTTTTCAGATGAAGACACTGAAGCAAAGAAAGGAGAAATAACTTGACTAGTGTCATATAAAGAGAAATGAGAGGGACTTTGAATGGGAATTCATACCATTAACCACTATACACTAATTTCAAATTAATTTTGCAAAGGAGAAACAAAATTCTTTACAGACAATCAAATGCTGAGGGATTTTGTTACCACCAAGCCTGTCCTGCAAGAGCTCCTGAAGGAAGCACTAAATAGGGAAAGGAAAAACTCATACCAGCCACTGCAAAATCACATCAAAATATAAAGATCAATGACACTATGAAGAAACTGCAGCAACTACTGTGCAAAATTACCAGTAGCATCATGATGACAGGATCAAATTCATACATAACGATATTAATCTTAAATGTAAATGGGCTAAATGTCCTGATTAAAAGACACAGATGGGCAAATTGGGTAAAGAGTCAGGACCCATCGGTGTGCTGTATTCAGGAGACCCATCTCACATGCAAAGACACACATAGGCTCAAAATAAAAGGATAAAGAAATATTTACCAAGCAAATGGAAAGAAAAAAAAAAAAAGCAGGGCTTGTCATCCCACTGTCTGACAAAATAGACGTTAAACCAACAAAGATCAAAAAAGACAAAGAAGGGAATTACATAATGGTAAATGAATCAATGCAACAAGAAGAGCTAACTATCCCAAATATATATGCACCCAATACAGGAGCACCCAGATTCATAAAACAAGTTCTTAGAAACCTACAAAGAGCAAACTCCCACACAATAATGGTGGGAGACTTTAACACCTCACTGTCAATATTAGACAGATCAACAAGACAGAAAATTAACAAGGATATTCGGGATTTGAACTCAGCTCTGGATCAAGTGGACCTAATAGACATCCACAGAATTCTCCACCCCAAATCAATAGAATATACATTCTTCTCAGTGCCACATGGCACTTATTCTAAAATCAGCCATGTAATTGGAAGTAAAACACTCTTGAGCAAATGCAAAAAAACAGAAATCCTAACAGTCTCTCAGACCACAGTGCAATCAAATTAGAACTCAGGATTAAGAAACGTACTCAAAACCACACAACTACATGGAAACTAAACAACCTGCTCCTGAATGACTACTGGGTAAATAATGAAATGAAGGCAGAAATAAAGATGTTCTTTGAAACCAATGAGAACAAAGACACAATGTACCAGAATCTCTGGGACATATTTAAAGCAGTGTCTAGATGGAAATTTATAGCACTAAATGCCCATCAGAGAAGTAAGGGAAGATATAAAATCAACACCCTAACGTCACCATTAAAAGAACTAAAGGAGCAAGATCAAACAAATTCAAAAGCTCACAGAAGGCAAGAAATAACTAACATCAAAGCAGAACTGAAGAAGATAGACACACAAAAAAAAGTTCAAAAAATCAATAAATTCAGGAGCTGGTTTTTTGAAAAGATCAACAAAATAGATAGACTGCTAGCCAGGCTAATAAAAAAGAAAAGAGAGAAGATTCAAATAGATGCAATAAAAAATGATAAAGGGGATATCACTACCTATCCCACAGAAATATAAACTATCATCAGAGATTACTACAAACACCTCTATGCAAATAAACCAGTAAATCTAGAACAAATGGATAAATTTCTGGACACTTACACCCTCCCAAGACTAAACCAGGAAGAAATTGAATTCCTGAATTCAACCAATAACAAGGTCTGAAGTTGAGGCAGCAATTAATAGCCTACAAACCAAAGTCCAGGACCTGATGGGTTCACAGCCAAATTCTACCAAAGGTACAAAGAGCAGCTGGTACCATTCCTTCTGAAACTATTCCAAACAATACAAAAAGAGGAAATCCTCCCTAACTCATTTTATGAGACCAACATCATCCTGAAACCAAAATCTGGCAGAGACGCAACTAAAATAGAATATTTCAGGCCAATGTCCATGGTGAACATTGATGCAAAAGTCTTCAATAAAATACTGGAAAACCAAATCCAACAGCACATCAAAACCTTATCCATCAGTATCATGTCGGCTTCATCCCAGGGATGCAAGGCTGATTCAACATCTGCAAATCTATAAACATAATCCATCACATAAATAGAACCAAAGGCAAAAACCATATGATTATCTCAATAGATGCAGAGAAGGCCTTCGACAAAATTCAACAGCCCTTTATGCTAAAAACTCTAAATAAATTATGTATCAATGGATCATATCTCAAAATAATAAGAGTTATTTATGACAAACCCAAAGCCAATATCATACTGCATGGGCAAAAACTGGAAGCATTCCATTTGAAAACTGGCACAAGACAAGGATGCCCTCTCTCATCACTCCTATTCGATGTAGTATTGGAAGTTCTGGCTAGCACCATTAGGCAAGAGAAAGAAATAAAGGGTATTTGAATAGGAAGAGAGAACGTCAAACTATCCCTGTTTGCAGATGGCATGATTGTATATTTAGAAAACCCCATCATCTCAGCCCAAAATCTTCTTAAGCTGATAAGCAACTTCAGCAAAGTCTCAGGATACAAAATCAATGTGCAAAAATTTCGAGCATTTGTATACACCAATAACAGACATAGAGCCAAATCATGAGGGAACTCCCATTCCCAGTTGCTACGAAGATAATAAAATACCTAGGAATACAACTAACAAAGGATGTAAAGGACCACTTCAAGGAGAACTACAAACCACTGCTCAAGGAAATAAGAGAGAACACAAACAGACGGAGAACCATTCCATGCTCATGGTTAGGAATAATCAATATAGTGAAAATGGCCATACTGCCCAAAGTAATTTATAGCTTAAATGCTCTCCCCATCAAGCTACTGATGACTTTCTTCACATAATTGGAAAAAACCACCTTAAACTTCATATGGAACCAAAAAAGAGCCCACATAGCCAAGACAATCATAAGTGAAAAAAACAAAGCTGGAGGCATCATGCTACCTGACTTCAAACAACATTACAATGCCACTGTAATCAAAACAGCATGGCACTGGTACCAAGACCGAGATATAGACCAATGGAACAGAGCAGAGGCCTCAGAAAGAATGTCACACAACTACAACCATCTGATCTTTGACAAACCTGACAAAAACAAGCAATGGGGTAAAGATTCCCTATTTAATAAATGGTGTTGGGAAAACTGAATAGCCATATGCAGAAAGCTGAAACTGGATCCCTCCCATACACCTTACACATAAATTAATTCTAGATGGATTAAAGATTTAAACATGAGGCCTAACACCATAAAAACTCTAGAAGAAAACCTAGGCAATATCATTCAGGACATAGGCATGGGCAAGGACTTCATGACTAAAACACCAAAAGC
>CAUYLG010007580.1:0-18954 GCA_963573385.1 Cacajao melanocephalus
GGCCAGGGCTGTAAAATGAGGTGGGTAAGGCAACAAGACAAGGGCAGGGGAGCAGATGCAGGAGCTTCGTAAGGCAGGTGGGTAAATCTTATTGGGCAAAATCAGCTGGGTCTGATGGGAGTTTGAGGCCAACGAATTTGAACCAGGTGAGTAAGAACACATGAACAATGGCAGGAACTTATGCCCAGTCCAGTAAGGCCAGGATTTTTTGGCAAAGTCATGAAGACTGGGCAAGTAGGGCAAGGAGGTTAATAAGGCCAGATGGGTGATGTCAAATTCGTCATACCATGAGGATAAAATAAAGTGATGAATGCAAACCGGTTAACAAGGTTGCCTGAGTTTGGCCAGGTTGTTAAAACCAGGTGTTTAAATCCAGCAGAACAGAAGAGTATTCCCAGGCCAAGAAATCAATCAGGGAAACACCCAGAGTAAGGGCGATTCTCCAAGCCAGCCAAATGATGACCCAAAACATCATTGAGTAATGGGGCTGGGGCTGCATATGGAGTTGTGGGTAAAGCTAGGGCTGGAGCTGTAGCTGGGTCTGGGGCTGGGCATGGGCCAGGGCCTGGGGCTGGGGCTGGGACATGCAGTTGCGGGTAAATGTGGGGCTGTGGCTGGGGCTGAAGCTGGAGCTGGGCCTGGGCCTGGGACATGGAGTTCGGGGTAAAGCTGAGATGGGGCTGGAGCTGGGACATGGAGTTGGGGGTAAAGCTATGGGAAAAGGGCAGGGTGATGATAATACCAAAGGACCAAACCAAGGGAGGTAAACCCAGGGACTTAAAGCCTATTAGATAAAACCAGAAGTCTAAAGACTGTTGTGAAAACTAAGTGTGGAGGCCATGTCGGTCAGGTATGATCAGTAAGAACTGGGAAAACTAGCTGGCTATTACAGGTTTTTAAGGCCATGAGGTTAAGACCTACAGGGTTATATCAGCTGGGGAAGGTGCTTGGGATCAGGCCAGGGCTGTAAAATGAGATGGGTAAGGCAACAGGCAAGGGCAGGTGAGCAGTGGCAGGAGGTTCATAAGGCAGTTGGGTAAATCTTAGTAGGTAAAATGAGCTGAGTCTGATGGGAGATTGAGGCCAGCGAATTACAACCAGGTGCAAAAGAACACGTGGACAATGGCATTAAGTTATCGCCAGTTCGGTAAGGTCAGGAATTTTAGGCAAAGTCATGAAGACTGGGCGAGTAGGGGAAGGAGGTTAATAAGGCCAGATGGATAATGTTAAGTTCCTCATACCATGATAAAATAAGGTGATGAATGCATACAGGTTAATAAGGTTGGCTGAATTTGGCCAGGTTGTTAAAACCAGGTATCTTAAATCTAGCTCAATGAAGGACTATTTCAGGTTGTGAAATCAACAGGGAAAACACCTAGTGGAATTAAGGTTAAGTCTCCAAGTCAGTCAAATGATGACCTGAGGCAAATACTAGGTGGGTAACACAGTGTAGGGAAGGTGAGGAAGTAAAGGCCAGCTCAATAAACCAGGGCATAAACACAAGTAGGGTATGTAGCCAGCAAATTAAGTTGTGCTGCCTGAGGCCAGACAGCTGAAGAAGGGTGGGTATGGCCATAAGGTTAATGACATGGTTAACTAAGTTGGCTAAAGTATGAGGTTAACACTGGATCAGGAAACCAAGCAATTTCAAAGTCCAGGTGGCTAAGGCCAGTAAGTTGAACCCTCTCTGAATACATCTAGGTGACTAACTTGAAGAGGGTAATGCCGTGAGGTTAAACCTAGGCAGATTAATTCAGGAGGATAAAGCCATGAGAGTAAGAATGAAAGGTAACAAGCTATTTTTCTCATCTAGGTTGGTGAAGCCATGAGGTTAAGGCCAGGTAGATAACTCAGGTGGCTAATGCAAGCTGTCTAAGTTCAGGGGTTAGGGATAAATCTATGTAGTAAGGGCAGGGGTAATAGTCTAGGAGAGTAAACCTAGGGAGGTAAATCCAGGGGTTAAGTTCTGGTAGATGAAACCAGAAGATTAAGGACAATTTTGTAAACCAACGTGAGTGAAGGCCATTTGGGTCATGTATGTTCGGTAAGACCAGGTGGGAAAACATGCTGGATAATCCCGGTTGTTGAAGCCATGAGGTAAAGGCTGATAGGGTTAGGTCTGGTGATGAAGAGTAATGGGGTCTGGTCAGGGTGGTAAAATGAGGGGGGCAAAGCCAGAGAGTAAAGGCAGGGGACTAAGGCCTCATGGGCAAGATCAGGTGGGTCATAACCAGAGATTTAGGCCAGCAAATTAAATCCAGATGGGTAAGAACAGGCGACTAAAGGTGAGTGGGGGCTTATGACCAGGTGTGTAACACTGGGACATTTAGGCCATTAAATTATGTCTAGGTAAGGCCAGGAGGTCAATCAGGTCAGATGGTTCCTGTCAGGCTCCTAATACCATGTGGACAACATAAGGTGATGAAGGCAAGGTGATTAGTAAGTTTGGCTGAGTGCAGCCAGGTTGTTAAAACCAGGTGTATAAATCAAGCTGAATAAAAGACTATTTAGGTAACACAAGGCGGGTAAATTAATGGTAGAAACATCCAGGAGAATTAAGGTTAAGTCAGCAAGCCAGCCAAATAATGACAGAAGGCTAACACTAGGTGGGTAAGACAGTGAAGGGAAGGTGAGGAGGTTAAGGGAAGCTGAATGAAATTAGGTGGGTGTCACCAGATGGGCATGAGGTCAGCAATTAAGGCCCGATAATTAAGGCCATATGGGAAGGTCAATAGGTGAGGGCCGGGAAAGTAAGGCCAAGGGTCAGGACTAAGGATAGTGGCACTAAGTTAAGGCCAATAGGGCTCAGAGATGTAAGACTACAAGTTGGGACTAATTGTGAAGGCCAAATGGGTAAAGGCTGGTAGAATAAATCAATTGAGTGATTCAGGTTGTTAAGGACATTAGCTTAAAGCCAATAAGGTAAGAGCAGGTGGCTAAGCTACATACATAAGGCCAGCAGATTAATGCTGAATGAGTAAGGTCAGGAGGTTAATGACTAAGTGTGATGAGTGAGGCCAGGTTGTTAAAACCAAGCATTTACATTCAGCTGAAGAAAAGACTATTTGAGTAACCCGAGGCCAGTGAATTAATAGAGACATTCCCAGTAGGTTAAATGCCAACTTGCCAAGTCAGCTAAATAATGATAGGACGCTAATACTACGTGGGCAAGACACTGCGGGGAAGGCAAGGAGGTGCAAGCTGACTGAATAAAACCAAGTAGTTAACACCAGATGGGTATGAGGCCAGCAAATTAAATCACATTATATTGGCTGAGGCCAGGCAGGTGAATATGGCAGTTGAGTATGGCTGTGAAGTCAGGTTGGATGCAGAGGGCCTAGTAGGTGAGGACAATAGTTGAACAAGGCGAAGTGGGTAAGGCCAAGAAAAATACTGCCATGTGGGAAGGACAGTAGGCGAAGGCCAGGAAAGTAAGGTCAGGGTCTGGGACAGCAGATAGTGATGCTAGGTTAAGGCCAGTAGGGCTGGGACAGCTAAGTAAGGCCAAAAGTTTGAGAATAATTTGGAAGGCCAACTGGGGAAGGTAAAATCAGCTGGGTAATTCTGGTTGGTAAGGACATGATGTTAAGGCCAGTAGAATAAGGCCGGTTAGGTAAGCCAGATGCACAAGGCCAGAAGATTTATACAAAATGAGAAAGGCCAGGAGGTTCATAAGGCAGGTGGGTGAATCTAGTCTGGCAAAACCATGAGGTTAAGGCTGAGTCAGGAAGCCAAACTATTTAAAAAGCAAGACGGGTAAGACTAGCAAATTAAAACCTCCCTGAATACAACTAGGTGGCTGAGTTTAAGTGGGTAAAGCTAAGAGGTTATATAGCTAGGTCCATTAGGCCAGAAGGAAGGTTAAGGCCATGTGAGTGAGAAGGAAACATTCAGGCCAGGTAGGAAGGCCAGGGAGGTAAGCTAAGTTGATAATTCTGGATGGTAAGGCCAGGCCAGGTAGGTAAATCCAGATGGGTAATGCCAGGTGGGTAATTCAACGTGTCTACATCCAGGGAGGGGATATCTAAGGAATAAGTCAAGGGGGAAGAGTCTAGGGGAGTCAACCTAGAAAGGTAAATCCAGGGAGTTAAGGCCTGGTGCATACAACTAGAAGATTAAGGTCAGGAGATCCATCATACTGGATGAGTCAGGCCAAGAGGTTCATAAGTCAGGTGAGTAAATCTAAGTTGGCAAAAACATGAGGTTAAGACCAAGGTAGGAAGCCAAGTGATTGGATAGTCTGGGTGGCTTAGGCCAGAAAGTTAAGGCATTTCTAAATAGTGCTGGGTGGTTAATTCCAGCTAGGTAATGCCAAGAGCTTAATACTAGGCAGACTAGGTCAAGAGGATAAGACCATGTGAGTTAAAATGAAAGGTTAAGGCCAGGTGGGAATACCAGGTTGGTAAGCTGTGTCATCTAGGTTGTGAAGGACATGAGGTTAAGGACAGGTGGTTAATGCAAGACATCTAAATATGGGACTGGGGCTGGGGCTGGGGCTGGGGCTGGGGCTGGGGCTGGACCATGGAGTTGGGGGTAAAGCTATGGAAAAAGGGCAGGGTGATGTTAACTCAAGGGGAGAAAACCTAGGTAGGTAAACCCAGGGGCTTATGGCCTGTTAGCTAAAACCAAAAGACTAAGGACAGTTGTGAAAAACAAGTGTGGAGGCCATGTGGCTCACGTATGATCAGTAAGACTAGCTAGAAAAACTAGCTGGCTAATCAAGGTTATTAAAGGCCATGAAGTTAAGACCCATAGCCCAGCTGGGGAAGGCTAATGGGCTCTGCCCAGGCCTGGAAAATGAGGTGGATAAGGTAAGAAGGCAAGGGCAGGGGAGCAATGGCAGGAGCTTCATAAGGCAGGTGGATAAATCTTATTGGGTAAAATCAGCTGGGTCTTGATGGGAGATTGAGACCATAGAATTACAATCAGGTGAGTAAGAACACGTGGACAATGGTGGGAAGTTATGTCCAGTTGGGTAAGGACATGATTTTTAGAAAAAGTTGTAAAGACTGGACGAGTAGGGTCAGGAGTTAATAAGGCCAGATGGAGAATGTCAAGTTCATGGTACCATGAGGATAAAATAGTGATGAAGGCAATCAGATTAATGAAGTCGGCTGAATTCAGCCAGGTTGTTAAAACCAGGTATCCAAATCCAGCTCAATAAAGGACTATTTCAGCAACCCCGGGCTGTGAAATCAACAGGGTAAATACCCAGTAGGACTAAGGGCAAGTCACAAGGCGAGTCAAATGATGACCTGAGGCAAATACCCAGTAGGACTAAGGACAAGTCACAAGGCGAGTCAAATGATGACCTGAGGCAAATACTAGGTGGGTAAGACTGTGGGGAAGGCAGGGGGTAAAGGCCAGCTGAATAAACGAGGTGGTAAACACCAGTAGGCTATGAAGCCAGCATATTAAGTCATGTTGGCTGAGGGGAGACAGCTGAAGAAACCGAGTATGTCCTTAAGCTTAATGACATGGTTAACCAAAGGTTAAGGACAGCTGTATATACCAAGTGTGAAGGCCATGTTTGGTAAGACATGGGAAAACTTGGCAGCTAATCTGATTAGTTAAGGCTGTAAGGTTAAAGCCCATAAAAGCTAGGTGAGTGAGGCTAATGGGGTTTCACCAGAGAGGGGAGTAAAATCAGGGTGTAAGGACAGGGAAGTAAGGCCTCATGAGTAAGAGAAGGTGGGCCTTGATGGCAGATAGAGGCCAGCAAATTAAAGCCAGGTGGGTGAGAGTAGGTGGATGATGGTGGGAACTTATGGCCATTGGGTAAAGCTGGGACTTTTAGGCTGGGAAATTCAGCCTGGGTCAGTAAGGCCCGGAGTTTCATAGGGCCACATGGATTAAGCTTGTTTAACAATGCAGTGAATGTAAGGTGATTAAGGCAGTGAGGTTAATAAGGTCTGCTGAGTAAGGAAACATTGTTAAAACCAGGTGTGTACATCTGCTGAATGAAAGACACCAGGCCAGTCAATCAAGGGAACAGAGCCAATAATATTAAAGCCAAGTCAGTACGCCGGCTAAATAATGACAGGAGATGAATACTGTGTGGGCAAGGGCAAAATGGTGAGAGGGAGGCTAGGAGGTGCAGACCAGCTGGATAAAGCTAGGTGATTAAACTCAAATGAGTATGAGGCCCACAGATTAAGTCATGCTGGTTGGGGCCAGACAGGTGAATATGGCATGTGAATTAGCATATGAGTTTAATTAAGGCCAGGTGTTTAAGTCCTAGTGAGTGAGGCCAGGTGGGAATGGGCAATAGGTGAAGGCCGGAAGAGCAAAACCAGGGGAATGTCCAGTGACTAATGACACCAGCTTACAGTGGAGCAGAGGCAGGTAAGCAAGACCAGAGATTGAGAATAATTGTGAAGAACAATTGGTTAAACCTGTTAGTTGCATAATCAGCTTGGTAAGGACATGAGGCTAATGCCAGTAGGGTAAGGCCAGGTTACCAGGTATTTAAGCCAGGTGCATAAGGCTTGCAAAGTAATACTGGATGATTACTGCCAGGAGGTTAATGAAGCAGTTGTGTAAATCTAGGTTGGTAAAACCATAAGGTTAAACCAGGTCAGGAAGCCAAGAAATTTAAAAGGCCAGGGGGATAAGTTAAAGCCTACTGAGTATAAAAGGGAGGTGGGTAACTCCTGCTGGGTAATCCTAAGAGCCTACAGCTAGGCAGATTAGGTGAGGAGGTTAAGGCCATATGAGTTAGAATGAAAGGTTAAAACCAGGTGGGAAGGCCAGGTAGGTAGTGTGAGTTGGTAATCTAGGTTGGAAAGGCCATGAGGTTTAAGTCAAATGGGTGAATCTAGATGGGTAATACAAGGTGTATGAATCTCGTGGAAAGTTGTTGGGGGGCGGGGAGGTAAATTCAGGGAATAAGGGCGTAAGTCCAGGGAAGTAAACCTGTGCGAGTAATTTCAGGGTGGTAAGGCCAGGAATGTACAGCCTGGTAGATAAAACCAGAAAGTTAAGGACCAAGTGTGAAGGCCATGTAGGTAACATGGTGAGTAAGACTAATGTTAACCTATAGTCTTTAAGACTAGGTAGGAAAGCTAAATTGCTAATACAAATTGTTAGGCCATGAGGTTAAGGCCTTTAGGTTTAGGTGGTGAAGGCTAATAGGGTCTGGCCAGGGCCCTAAGATGACCTGAGTAAGGCCATGAGTAAGGGGCAAGGGAGTAAGGCCCCATGAGCAAGACTAGAGATGAAAGCCAGCAAAATAAAGCCAGGTGGATAACTACAGGTGGATAATGACAGGAACTACTGCCCATGTGGATAAGGCCAGGAAATTAAGACTGGGTAAGTAAGGTTGGAGTTTAATAAGGCAGGATAGATAATGCCATGTTCATAATACCATGAGGACAAGATAAGGTGATGAAGGCAATGAGCTTGATAAGTTAAAACCAGGTGTTTAAATCCAGCTGAAGAAAACACTATTTGGGTAAAACCCAGGCCGGGATATCAATGAGGGAACCACACAGTGGGATTAAGGGCAAGTTATGAAACCAGCCAAATGATGACCTGAGGTTATCACTAGGTGGGTATGACAGTGAAGGGAAGGCAAGGGGGTGAAGATCAGCTGAATAAAACCAGGTGGTAAACACCAGAAGGGTATACTGCCAGCAGATTAAGTCATGCTGGCTGGCTGATGCTAGGCAGTTCAATATGTCAGGTGAGTTTGGTTATAAGGCAAATGAGGTCAGGTGAAGAAGACATAATGGCTAAGGCCAGGAGATGAACAAGGCCAAGTGGGTAAGGCCAGGTCAGTAAGGCCATGTGGTAACATCAAAGGTGAATGCTGTGAAAGAGGACAGAAGATAACGACAGTAAGGCTGGGAGGGGTGTTTAAGAGTAATTGTGGGCAGGACCCAGTGGCTCACGCCTGTAATACCAGCACTTTGGGAGGTGAGTGGATTACTTGAGGTCAGAATATCAAGACCAGGCTGGCCAACATGGTGAAACCTTGTCTCTACTAGACATACAAAAATTAATAGTAAATAGTGCTACACACCTGTAATCCCAGCTACTTTGGGGACTGAGACATAAGAATAGCTTAAATACAGGAAGGAGAGGTTGCAGTGAGCTGAGGTCATGCTACTGCACTCCAGTCTAGGGAACAGAGCAAGACACCTCCCCAAAAAACCAGAAAAACTGCAAAGGTAACAGGGTAAGGCTTGGTTGGTAGATCATTGGGCTATTCTGGATGGTAAAGTCATGATGGGTAAAGGTCAGGTGTGTAAGCCAGGTGCATTAAGTTCAGGGGATTGCTACTGAATGAATAAGGCCAGGAGGTTCTTAAGGCATTTGGGTGAATTTAAGTTGGTTAAAAACTAAGGTTAAGACCAGGTCAGGAAGCCAAGCGATTCAATAGGCTGGGTGGGTAACGCTACTAAGTTAAGGCCTCCTTAAAAGAGCTACTAGGTGGCTACCTTCACTGGACGTATCCCCCTGTTAAGGGGTTAAAACTAGGCAGATTAGGTTAGACTGTTAAGGCCATGTGAGTTAGAATGAAAGGTGAAGACCAGGTGGGAATGCCAGGTTAGTAAGCTATCTTGGTCATCCAGGTTGGTGAGGCCATGAGGTTAAAGCCAGGTGAGTATAAGTTCAGGTGGCTCATGCAAGGTGTCTTAAGTCCAAGTGTTGGGGAGCAATGGGAAATGCGCAGAATAGATGCGGGGGGATACGTCTAGAGAAGTACACCTAGGGAGGTAAATCCAGTGGTTTAAGGCCCGGTAGATGAAACCGGAAGGTTAAGGACAATTGTCTTAACCAAGTGTGAAGGCCATGTGGGTCATGTGTGGTTGTTAAGACTAGGTGGAAAAGCTAGGTGGCGAATCCAGGTTGTTAAGGCCATGAGGTTAAGGCCCATAGGGATTAGGCCAGGTGGGGAATAAAATGAGGTGGGTAAGAGCAGGGATTAACGGCAGTACAGTTAAGGCCTCACAGGTAAGATTACGAGGGTCTTGACCAGATATTGAGGCCAGAAAATTGAAGCCAGGTGGGCAAGAACAGGTGGATAACGGTAAGCGGGAAGTAATAGGCAGGTGGGTAAGGGAGAGTTTTAGACCAGGAAATTAAGACTTATCAGAATGTCCAGGAGGTTAATAAAGCAAGCTAGATAAACACCAGCTTCCTAATATCAGGAAGGGGAGATATGGTGGATCAAGCCAATGAGCTTGGGAAATTCTGAGTGCAGTCAGGTTGTTAAAACCAGGTGTTTAGATCCAGCTGAATAGAAGACTATTCCCAGGCCAGGAAATCAATGAGAAAGACATCCAGCTGGATTAAGCACAATTCTCCAAGCCAGACAAATGACCCAAGGCTAACATTAGGTGGGCAAGAAGTGTGGGGAAGGTGACAAGGGAGGTTAAGGCCAGCAGAATAAAACTAGATGGTAAACACCAGATAAGTATGAGGCCAGTAGATTACGTCTTGCTGGTTAAGGCCAAGCATGTGAAGAGGGCAGGTGAGTATGGCCCTAAGGTTGATCAGGTCAGGTGGGGAAGGCCTACAGAGTTAAGGTCAGGCAAATACAGCCACTGGGAGTGCCAACAGGTGAAGACCCCAGGAAAGGAAAGCTGAAGGCCAGGACAGAGCATAATGATACCAGGTTAAGGCCAGTAGGGCTGTGACAGTTGAGGAAGACTAGAAACTTGAGAGTAATTGTGAAGGCCAACTGGGTAAGTTGGAGACATAGGATCAGCTGAGTGATTCGGGTTGGTAAGCATGGATCATTAATGGCACAAGGGTAAAACTAGGAGGTAAACAACAGGTAAGTATGAGCAGATGACGTCTTGCTGGCTAAGGCCAAGCATGTGAACAGGGCAGGTGAGTATGGCCCTAAGTTTAATGAGGTCAGATTAAGAAGCCTTCCTGGATAAGGTCAGCTAAATACAGCCAATGGGAGGGCCATCAGGTGGAGACCAGGAAAGGAGAGCCAAAGGCTGGGATACAGCAGAATGACACCAAGTTGAGGCCAGTAGGCCTGTGACACTTGAGTAAGACTAAAGCTTGAGACTAGTCGTAAAGGCCAACTGGGTAAGCTGGAGAGGTACGATCAGCTGGGTGATTCTGATTGGTAAGGATGGGTCATTGACGGCCACACGGGTAAGGTAAGATTGGTGTGCTACGTGCATGAGGCCTAGAGATTCATACTGAACCCAGTAGGATTAAGGGCAAGTCACGAAGTCACTCAAATGAAGACCAGAGGCAAATGCTAGATGGGTAAGACAGTGCAGGGGAAGCGAGGAGGTGAACAATGGGGCTGGATAAAACTAGGTGGTAAGGCCAGGGAAGGTAGCTAAATCTAAGTTGGCAAAAGTGTGAGGGTAATACTGGGTCAAGAAGCCAAGTGACTGAAAACTCTGAGTGGCTTAGGCCAGTTAAGAAAAGGCCTTCCTGAATAGAGCTAGATGGCTAACTCCACCTGGGTAATGCCAAGATGTTAATACTAGGTCAAGAGGTTAAGGCCATGTGAGTTAGAATAAAAGGTTGAGGACAGGTGGGAAGGCCAGGTTGATAAACTATGTCATCCAGATTGAAAAGGTCATGAGGTTAAGGCCAGCTCAGTAATGCTAGATGTCTAATTATGTGGCTGGGGCTGGGGCTAGGGCTGGGCTTGGGCCTGAGGCCAAGGCTTCAATTAGACTAGGGGTTGGCTGGGGCTTCACTGGGACTTGGGCTGGGGATTGGTCTGGGGTATGGAGTTGGGTGTAGAGAAAGGGAATAAGTGGAGGGGTGTGATAAAAGCAGGAGAGAAAACCTAAGGAGGTAAATCCAATTTCACCAGTTGGTACCAAACCATCTACTGGTCTGGGGGCACGCTGCTCCTCTGTGACAACCACAATTTCACCAGATGGTACCGCTCCGTCTACTGGTCCGGGGGCAAGTTGCTCCTCTGTGACAACCACAATTTCACCAGATGGTACCGCTCCGTCTACTGGTCCGGGGGCACGCTGCTCCTCTGTGACAACCACAATTTCACCAGATGGTACCGCTCCATCTACTGGTCCGGGGGCAAGTTGCTCCTCTGTGACAACCACAATTTCACCAGATGGTACCGCTCCATCTACTGGTCCGGGGGCAAGTTGCTCCTCTGTGACAACCACAATTTCACCAGATAGTACCACTCCATCTACTGTTCTGGAGGGAGGCTGCTCCTCTGTGAAAACCCCAATTGCACTTGATGCTACTGCTCAATGAAAAACTATTTCAGTAACACCAGGCTCTGAAATCAATAGGTAAAACCCTCAGTAGGATGAAGGGCAAGTCATCAAGCCAGTCATATGAAGACTGGAGGCAAATACTAGGTGGGTAAGACAGTGCAGGGAAGGCAAGGTGGTGAACATTGGCTGGATAAAACCAGGTGGTAAACACCAGGTAAGTATGAGGCCAACAGATTTCATCTTTCTGGTGAAGGCCAAGCATGAAGAGAGGGTAGGTGAGTACGGCCCTAAGTTTAATGAGATCGCATGAAGGAGGCCTACTGGATAAGGTCAGGTAAATACAGCCACTGGAAGGTCTACCAGGTGAAGACCAGGAAAGGTCAGAAGCAGGAAAAGAGCAGAATGGCACCAGGTTTAGGCCAGTAGGGCTGTGATGCTTGAGGAATATCAGAAGCTTGAGACTAATTGTGAAGGCGATTGGGTAAGCTGGGGAAGTAGGATCAGTTGGAAGATTCGGGTTGATAAGAATGGGTCATTCCTGGCACACAGGGGTAAGGTCAGTTGAGTGTGCTAGGTGCATTAAGCCAGGAGATTCATACTGGATGAGTAAGACCAGGGCATGTGGATAAATCTAAGTTGGCAAAACCATGAGGTTAACACTGGGTCAAAAATCTAGTGATCGAAAACTCTGGGTGGCTTAGGCACTAAGTTAAGGCCTTCCTGAATAGAGCTGGGTAGCTAACTCCACCTGGATAAAAACTAGGCAGTCTAGCTCAGGAGGATAAGACCATGTTAGTTAGAATGAAGGTTGAGGACAGGTGGGCAGGCCATATTGGTAGTCTATGTTGATCATCGAGGTTGGGAAGGACATAAGGATAAGGCCAGGTCGGTAATGCAAGATGTCTAATTATGGAGCTGGGGCTGGTTCAGAGGCTGTGGCTGGAGCTAGGGCAGGGGTTGGAGCTGGGGCTGGGATTTGACTGGGCTGTGACTGTGGCTGGGGCTGTCGGGGGCTGGGCTGGGGCGTGAGCTGTGGCTAGGGTTTGGCTGGGGATTTGGCAAGGGCTTAGGCTGAAGATTGGACTGATATGTATGGACTAAGGGGTAGAGCAAGGGACAAAGGGCAAGAGGATGATAAAACCAAGGGAGAAAAGCTAGGGAGGTAAAACCAGGTCTTTAAGGCCTGTTAGATTAAAAAATAACAATAATAAATAAAACACGATAGTCTCAGAAACCAATTATGGGGGCCAAGTGGGACATGTATGAACAGTAAGACTAGTAGAGAAATCTAGCTGACTAATCCAGGTTGTTTAGGCCATGAGGTTTAGACCCATAGGGATAGATCAGGTAGGAAAGGCTAATGGGGTCTGGGGCTAGGGCCGTAAGATAAGGTGGACCAGGGCAGGTAGCAAGGGCAGTGGAGCAATGGCAGGAGCTTCATAAGGCAGATGAGTTGATCTTAGCAGGTAAAATCATCTGGGTCTCAATGGCATATTGAGGCCAGCAAATTACAAACCAGTGATTAAGAACAATTGGAAAATGGTGGGAAGTTATGGACAGTCAGGTACAGTCAGGACTTTTAGGCAAAGCCATAAACACTGGACTAGAAGGTCCAGGAGGTGAATGAGGCCTAAAATTATTAGGGATAATTTCAAATTGGTCATACCATGAGGATGCCATACCCTAAGGTGATGAAGGCAATCTGTTTCCTGAGATCATCTGAGTTTGGCTAGTTTATTAAAACCAGGTGCCTAGAGCCAGCTCAATGAAAAACAATTTCAATAACCCCTAGCTGTGAAATCAATAGGGCAATCCCCCAGGAGGATTAAGGGTAAGTGACCAAACCGGTCAAATGAAGACCGGGGACACATACTATGTGGGTAAGACAGTGAAGGGAATGTGAGAAAGTAAAGGCCTGCTGGATAAAATGAGGTGGTAAACAGTAGATATGAATGAGCCCAAGGAGATGACGTCTTGCTAGCTAAGGTCAAGCATGTCAAGAGTGAAGGTGTGTGGGGGCCTAAATTTGATTATTTCAGTTGAAGAAGGCTTACTGGGTAAGGTCAGATAAATGCAGCCATCAAGAAGGCCACTAGGTAAAGACCATGGAAGGAAAGCCAAAGGCCGGGACAGAGCAGGACACCAGGTTAAGGCCAGTAGTGCTCTGACACTTGAGGAAGCTAGAAGCTTGAGACTAAGTGTGAAAGCCAACTGGGTAAGCTGGGGAGGTACAATCACCTGGGCAGTTAAGGTTTGTAAGGATGAGTCAGTGAGGGAACATGTGGAAGATCAGGTGAGTGTGCTAGGTGCATGAGGCCAGGAGATTCGAGTAAGGCCAGGGCAGGTGGGCAAATCTAAGTTGGCAAAACCGTGAGATTTAGACTGGGTGAAAATGCCTAGTGATAGAAAACTCTGTGTTAGGGCCTTACTGAATAGATCTAGGTGGCTAATTCCACCTGGGAAATGCCAAGACGTTAATACTAAACAGACTACGTCAGGAAGTTAAGGCCATGGGAGGTAGAATGAAAGGTTGGTGACAAGTGGGAAGGCCAGGTTGGTAAGCAATGTTGGTCATCCAGGTTGGAAGGGTCATGAGGTTAATGTTAGCTCGGTAATACAAGATGTCTAATTATGAGGCTGAGGCCTGGGCTGGGGCTAGCACTGGGCTAGGGCTGGTGATTAAGCTGAGGCATGGAGTTGGAGGTAGAGTAAGGGGAAAACAGCAGGGGGATGATAAAACCAGGGGATAAAACCTGGGTAGGTAAATCCAGGTCTTTAAAGCCTATTAGATTAAATAATAATAATTAAATAAAACTTGACAGTTTCAATAAATGATGGTGGTAGCCATGTGGGTCACTTATGATCAGTAAGACTAGTCAGGAAATCTAGCTGGCTAATCATGGTTCTTAAGGCCAACAGGTTAAGGCCCATAGGGTTACCTCTGGTGGGAAAGTCTAATGGGGTCTGGCCAGGGTCCTAACATGAGGTGGAAAAGGCCAAGGAGCAAGGGAAGAAGAGCAATGGCAGGAGCTTCAAAAGGTGGGTGGGTTAATTTTAGCAGGTAAAATCAGCTAGGTCTTACAAACAGGTGAATAAGAACATGTGGACAATGGCAGGAAGTTATGGCCAGTTGGGTACGACCAGGATTTTTAGGCAAAATCATGAAGGCTGGACAAGAAGGGCCAGGAGGTTAATACGGTCAGATGTATAACGTTAAGTTTGTCATATCATGATACAATAAGGTGAGGAAGGCAATCAGATTAATAAGGTCAGCTGACTTCGGCCAGGTTGTTAAAACGAGGTGTCTAAATCCAGCTCAATAAAGGACGATTTTGATAACCCCAGACTGTGAAGTCAACAGGGGAACACCCAGTAGGATTGAGGGCAAGTCGCCAAACCAGTCAAATGATGACCTGAGGCAAATACTAGGTGAGTAAGACAGTGTAGGGAAGGTGAGGAGGTAAAGGCCAGCTCAATAAACCAGGGGGTAAACACCAGTAGGGTATGTAGCCAGCAGATTAAGTTACTCCAGGTGGCTAATATAAGGTTTCCAAGTCCAGGGGTGGGGGAGCAGTGGTAAATCTGGAGTGTAAGGGAAGTGGGATAAGTTAAGAGAAATAAACATAAGTAGGTAAATCCACTGGTTTAAGTCCTGGTAGATTAAACCAGAAGGCTAAGGACTGTTCTGTTAACCAAGTGTGAAGACCATGTGGGTCATCTATGGTTGGTAAGACTAGGTGGGAAAGCTGGGTGGCTAATCCAGGTTGTTAGGGTATGACTTCAAGGCCCATAAGGTTAGGCCTGGTGGCGAAGACTAATGGGGTATGGTCAGGTCCCTAAAATGAGGGGGATAAGGTCAGGGAGTAACAGCAGCTGAGTAAAGCCTTATACTCAAGATCATGTGGGTCTTGACCAGAGATCAAGTCCAGCAAATTAAAGCCATGTGGGTAACAACAGGTGGATGATGGTGAGCGAGATGTGAGAGAATGGCCAAGAGTTTAATAAAGCCAGATAACCCTAGGTTTATAACACCGTAAAAGGATAAGGTGATGAAGCCAATGAGCTTAGGAAGTTCTGCTGAGTGTAGTCAGGTTTTTAAAACCAAGTGTTTAATTCCAGCTGAATAAAAGATTATTCCAGGCTGGGTAAGCACCCAATTGGATTAAGGGCAATTCTCCAAACCATCCAAATGATAACCCAAGTCTAATATTAAGTGGGCAAGACAGTGTGGGGATGGTGAAGAAGTGAAGGCCAGCAGAATAAAACTAGGTGGTGGATACCAGGTAAGTATAAGGCCAGCAGATTAAGTCTTCCTGGCTAAGGCAGGTGTGAAGAGAGCAGGTGACTATGGCCCTAAGTTTGCTGACGTTGCGTGGGGAAGGGCTAGTGGGTAAGGTCAGATAAATACAGCCACTAGAAAGTTCACCATGTGAAGGCCAGTAAAAGAAAGCCAATGGCTGGGACAGAGGATAATGATACCAGCTTAGGGCCACTAAGGCGGACAGGTAAGGAAGACCAAACCATCGAGATTAATTGTGAAGGCCAACTGGGTAAGGCTGGGGAGGTAAGAGGGGCTGGGTGATTCGGGTTGGTAAGAATGTTAAGGTCACTTGGGTAAGGTAAGGAGGGTATGCCAGGTGCATAAGGCCAGGCAATTCATACAGGATGAGTAAGGCCAGGAGATTCCTAAGGCAGATGAGTAAATCTAAGTTGGCAAAACCATGAGGTTAAAGCCAGGTCAGAAAGCCAAAAGGACTGCAAAGTTCGGGTGGCTTGGGCCAGTAAGTTAAGGCCTTCCAGAACAGGTGGGGCTAAATCCACCTGGGTAATGCAAAGAGGTTAATACTAGGCAGACTAGGTCAGGAGATTAAGGCCATTTGAGTTAGAATGAACGGTTAAGGCCAGGTGGGAATGCCAGGTTGGTAAACTATGTTGCTTATCCAGGTTGGGAAGGTCATGAGTTAAGGCCAGGTGGGTAATGCAAGATGTCTAATTATGGGGCTGGGACTGAGACACAGAGTTGGCGGTAAAGCTGAGGCAGGGGCTGGGGCTTGGTTTTAGCTAAACCCAAGTGGAGGCCATGTAGGTCATACATGGGCTAAAGTTGGGGGTAAACCTGGGGCTGGGGCATGAAGTTGGGCATAAAGCAGGGGCTGGGTCAGGGGCATGGAGTTGGGGGAAGAGCTGGGGCTGGGGTTAAGACTGGGGCTAGGACTGGGGCTAGGTAGGACTGGGGCTGGGGCATGGGTATGGAGTTGAGAATAAAGCTATGGAAAAATGGCAGTCTGATAACACGAGGAGACAAAACCTATGGAGGAAAACCCAAGGGCTTATGGCCTGTTAGCTAAAACCAAAGGCTAAGGACAGTTGCAAAAACCACCTGGAGGCCATGTGGGTCACACATGGGGCTAAACTTGGGGGTAAAGCTGGGGCTGGGGCATGGAGTTGGGGGTAAAGCTGGAGATGGAGATATGGCTGCTGATGGGGCTAGGGCAAGGGTATGGAGTTGGGGGTAAAGCTATGGAAAAAGGGCAAGGTGATGAAAACACCAGGAGACAAAACCTAGGGAGTGAAACCCAGGGGCTTATGGCCTCTTAGCTAAAATCAAAGGCTAAGGACAGTTGCAAACAACACGTATGGAGGTCATGTGGCTCTCCTGTGATCAGTTACACTAGCTGGAAAAACTAGCTGGCTAATCAAGGTTTTTTTTAGGCCTCCCTGCATTAGCCATAATGAAGGTTATTAAGGTCATGAAATAAAGACCCATAGTGTCAGCCCAGCTGAAGAAGGCTAATGGGCTCTGGAAAGGGCTGTAAAATGAGATGGGTAAAGCAACAAGGCAAGGGCAGGGGAGCAGTGGCAGGAGCTTCATAAGGCAAGTGGGTAAATCTTATTGGGTAAAATCAGCTGAGTTTGATGGGAGTTTGAGGCCAGCAAATTACATCCAGGTGAGTAAGAACAGGTGGACAATGGCAGGAAGTTATGGCCAGTCTGGTAAGCCCGGGATTTTTCCACAAAGTCACGAAGACTGGGCGAGTAGAGCAAGGAGGTTAGTAAGGCCAGATGAGTAATGTCAAGTTTGTCATACCATGATGATAAAATAAGGTGATGAATGCAAACAGGTCAATAAGGTTGGCTGAGTTTGGCCAGGTTGTTAAAACCAGGTATCTAAATCCAGCTCAATAAAGGACTATTTCAGTAACCCCAGGTTGTGAAATCAACAGGGAAAACACCCAGTAGCATTAAGGGCCTGGGTCAGGGACATGGAGCTGGGGAGAAAGCTACAGCTGGGCCAGGGGCTGGGCCTCAGCCTGGTCCTGGGGTGGGGGCTGGGGCTGGGGCTTGGGCTGTGAGGTGGAGTTTGGGGTAAAGCTGGGGCTGGGCCTGTGCCATGGACTTGGGGTAAAGCTGGGGCTGGGCTGGGCTTGGGGCTGGTACATGGAGATGCGGGTAAAGCTGGGGCTGGGGCATGGGCCTGGGACATGGAGTTAGGAGTAAAGCTAGGGTTGGGGGCTGGGGCTGGGGTTGAGGCTAGGCCTGAGCCATGGTATTTGGGGTAAACGGGCCGGCAAACCCAGGCAGTGGCTTAAAGCCTGGTAAAACCAGAATGCTAAGGACAGTTGTGAAATCTAACTGTGGAGCCATGTGGGTCATGTATACTCAGTAAAAGGTGGGAAACATAGGTGGCTAATACAGATTTTTATGGCCATGAAGTTACGACACTCAGGGTTCTATCAGGTGGGAAAGGTGAATGGGGTCGGGCCAGGGCTCTAAAATGAGATGGGTAAAGTCAAGAAGGCAAGGGCAGGGGAGCAGTGGCAGGAGCTTCAGAAGGCAGGCAGATAAATCTTATTGGGTAAAATCAGCTGAGTCTGATGGGAGATTGAGGCCAGCAAATTACATCCAGGTGAGTAAGAACACAAGGACAATGGCAGAAGTTGTGGCCAGTCCGGTAAGGCCAGGATTTTTCCGCAAAGTCATGAAGACTGGACGAGTAGGGCAAGGAGGTTAATAAGGCCAGATGGGTAATGTCAAGTTCATCATACCATGAAGATAAAATAAGGTGATGAGTACAAACAGGTCAATAAGGTTGGCTGAGTTAGGCCAGGTTGTTAAAACCAGGTATCTAAATCCAGCTCAGTTAAGGAATATATCAGTAATCCCAGGTTGTCAAATCAACAGGGAAAACACCTGGTAGGATTAAGGGCCTGGGCCAGGGACATGGAGTTGGGGAGAAACATGTATGGGTATGGGTGTGGGGCTGGGGCTGGGCCTGGGCCTGGGCCTGGGCCTGGGTTGGGGATGGGGTGCAGCTGGGGTGGGGCTCCGACTGGGGCTGGGACATGGAATTGGGCGTAAATCTGGGGTTGGGGCTGGGCCATCAAGTAGGAGGTAAAGCTGTGGCTGGGGCTGGGGCTGGGGCTGGGGCCGCAGCTGGGGCTGGACCTGGGCCTTTGCCTAGGCCTGTGCCTGGGGCATGGAGTTGGATATAAACCTGGGCCTGGAACTGGGAGATGGAGTTGGGGTTACACCTAGGGCTGGGGCTAGGGCTGGGCCATAGAGTTAGAGGTAAAGCTGTGGATGGGACTGGAGCTGGGATATGGAGTTCAGGGTAAAGCTAGGGCTGAGACTGGGGCTGGGCCTGGGCCTGGGACATGGAGTTGGGCATAAAGCTATGGGAAAAGGACAGGGTGGTGTTGATACCAGGGAACAAAACCAATGAAGGTAAACCCAGAGGCTTATAGCCTGTTAGATAAAACCAGAAGGCTAAGGACAG
>CAUYLG010007581.1:0-41878 GCA_963573385.1 Cacajao melanocephalus
CCTTTGTGGGTGACTCGACCTTTCTCTTTGGCTGCCCTTAGGATTTTTTCCTTCATTTCAACCCTGGTGAATCTGACAATTATGTGCCTTGGGGTTGCTCTTCTTGAGGAATATCTTTGTGGTGTTCTCTGTATTTCCTGAATTCGAATGTTGGCCTGCCTTGTTAGGTTGGGAAAGTTCTCTTGGATGATATCTTGAAGAGTGTTTTTCAACTTGGATTCATTCTCTCCCTCACATTCAGGTACGCCAATTAAGCGTACATTAGGTCTTTTCACATAATTCCATAGTTCTTGGAGACTTTGTTAATTTTTTTTTCACTCTTTTTTCTCTAATCTTGCCTTCTTGCTTTATTTTATTGATTTGATCTTCTGTGTCTGAAATCCTTTCTTCTGCTTGATCGATTCGGCTATTGAAACTTGTGTATGTCTCACAAAGTTCTGGTGCTGTGTTTTTCAGCTCCATCAAGTCATTTATGTTCTTCTCTAAGCTAGTTATTCTGGTTAGCATTTCATCTAACCTTTTTTCAAGGTTCTTAGTTTCTTTGCATTGGGTTAGAACATGGTCTTTTAACTCAGAGAAGTTTGTTATTACCCACCTTCTGAATCCTACTTCTGTCAGTTTGTCAAATTTATTCTCTGTCCTTTTTTGTTCCCTTGATGGTGAGGAGTTGTGATCCCTGGGAGGAGAAGAGGTGTTCTGTTCTTTGATGGTTTCATCCATTTTGCGCTTTTTTTCCCCCCATCTTGGTGGATTTATGTCCGTTTGATCTGGTGATTTCAGGAGGAGTCTCTAGAGTGGACTTTTTTTCTGTTGAGGTTGGAGCTGTATCCTTTTTGGCCTGTAGAGGGCGTTGCTGGGCTCTCTTGGGTTCAGTCGGGTTGTTGGGTGGGTGGTCCTTCCCCGGAGTTTGTTTGCAGGTGGGATTGGCCCCGCCTTCCCAATGGCGTCTTTCCTACAGCTCGATCTTCCTTGCTGGGGTCAAACTGGTGTATTTGCTGCCAGGCGTCTGTTTCCCTGCTTTCAAGAAACTCTGCCTCCCTGTGTGGGACTGTCCATCCCGCTGGTGTTAGTTCAAACTTCCGCCCAGGTTACTGCGACAACTTGCCGGGCCTGGCGGGAGCTGCTGCTCAGATTTGAATCGACAGCCCACGACTCCCCACAGTCTGGCAGGGCTCTCCTGGACCATGGGTTGTATGAGGGATGAGGTAAGCACAGGATCCGAATCGGAGCACTGAGGGGGTGAAGTCCCCTGACCCTGCGAGCTGGCTGCACATTTCAGGTGGGGACGTGCCCCCCATCTTGATTTGCCCCCCTGGGTGGCTCTCGCCCTGCTGCTTCTTCCCTGGGCTATTTTCAGCACCCTATCAGTCCCACCGAAACGAACCCGGCACCTCGTTTGGAATCCTGGAGTCCTCTAGCCCTCTCCATCTCATTCGCTGGGAGCTGCATTCCGGTGTTGCCTTCTCACGGCCATTTTGGCGCCCTTCCCCCCTTTTTTTTTGTTTTGTTTCTTTTTTTTTTTGAGACAAAGTCTTGCCCTGTTGCCCAGGCTAGAGTGCAGTGGTGGGATCTCTGCTCACTGCAAACTCCGCCTCCCAGATTCAAGCAATTCTGCCTCAGCCTCCCAAGTAACTGGGATTACAGGCATGCACCATCAATCACACCTGGCTAATTTTGTATTTTTAGTTTCACCATGTTGGCCAGGCTGGTCTCAAACTTCTGACCTCAGGTGATCCACCCGCCTTGGCCTCCCAGAGTGCTGGGATTACAGGCATTAGCAACTGTTCCTATGCTAATTTTTTAAAACTCTCACAGGCATGGATCCCTTAGGAAATGTCAAAGTCTAAATCGTAGGCCAATCATTGTTTGTCAATGGTTTGTTTAGTGGTGTGCACTGATCCAGATGTTAGGAAGATTTCCATGGTAATTTTTAAGACATTAGATTAAATCATTAACTTCACTGCTGCTTTCTTTGTGAGGAGGGTTTTAAATTACTTTTGTCTAACTATGAGGCTATTCAAGTTACCTATTACTTTTTGTGTTAGTGCTTCTGATATCCTCCTGATATCATGGCATAAAAAGTTAAAGCACGGCTGGGTGCGGTGGCTCACATCTGTAATCCTACCACTTTGGGAGGCTGAGGCAAGCGGATTGCCTGAGACCAACCTGGACAACACGGTGAAACCCCATCTCTTTTAGAAATACAAAAAATTTAGCCGGGCATGGAGGTGTGCATCTGCAGTCCCAGCTACTTAGGAGTCTCAGGTGGGGAATTACTTGAACCCAGGAGGTGGAGGTTGTAGTGAGCCGAGATTGCGCCACTGAACTGCAGCCTGGGCAACAGAGTGAGACTCTGTCTCAGAAAAAAACAAAAAAAAAGTTAAAGCAGGCTGGGTGTAGTGGCTTATGCACATAATCCCAGCACTTCGGGTGGCTGAGGTGGGAGGATCACTTGAGCCCAGGAATTGGAGACCAGCCTAGGCAACATGGTGAGACTTCATCTCTACAAAAAAATTTTTAAAGATTAGCCAGGCCGTGGTGGCACACACCTGTAGGCCCAGCTATTTGGGAGACTGAGGTGGGAGGGTCACTTGAATCCAGGGAGATTGAGTCTCAGTGAGCCTAGTGACAGAGTGAGACCCTGTCTCAAAAAGAGAAAAGAAGGCTAGGTGTGGTGGCTCACACCTGTAATCCCAGCACTTTGGGAGACTGAGGCAGGCGGATCACCTGAGGTCGGGAGTTCAAGACCAGTCTGACCAACATGGAGAAACACCATCTCTACTAAAAATACAAAATTAGCTGGCATGGTGGTGCATGCCTGTAATCCTGGCTACTTGGAAGGCTGAGGCAGGAGAATCGCTTGAACCTGGGAGGCAGAGGTTGCAGTGAGCCGAGATTGCACCATTGCACTCCAGCCTGGGCAACAAGAGTGGAATTCCATCTCTAAGAAAAAAATAATGAAAAGAAAAGAAACAATACTTTCTATTATTTCTTTCAACAAATATTTACAGGACACCTACTGTATGCTAGGCACTATTATTTACCGTATTTCTTATATCCAGTCAGGCCGGATTATTTTTTAGGACAGAAAATTTAGAAACAAAAACGGCTATTCCTAGAAGGATGCAGCTGCTTAAAAAAAAGGGGGGGGGTGGGTGGGGCCCAGCGTAGCTGGTGGTGACAATGCTGTAATAAAAGCTAAGTAGCACCTATTTCACAGAGCACCTCTATAGTTTGTAAAAGAGTGTGGTTTTTCAGAGGTACCTTTATTAACTGGGATTCATGACCTACTGCATAGACTTCAAGTAGGTTTACTGACTTCAGGGTATCCACAATTCCTCTGAAATTGTATAGAATATTTTATGTGTGTATGCTTTTTGGTAATAGGGAAGAGAGGGTTCAATAGCTTTCCATAGATTTTTCAAAGGGCCCAAAAATTTGTAAGAATTACTACTGTGTGGGTTAAGAAAAGTTTACAGAGACCAACAAATAGTTTTTTTTCTTCATTTTGTGTTTTATGTCTGTTTTGAGTAATCATTATAGTAAAATATTAATTATATGTAAGATTCTCTGACTTTTGTTCAATTCATGTTATTTTGCCAGTACTTTAACTGATAACTTTTTTTTAAAGGTTCAGGAACAAGTGCATCCCAATCTCTCAGCTAATGAAGAGTCCCTCTATTATATTGAAGAGCTGATTTTTCAGCTGCTTAATAAATTATGCATGGCCCAGCCAAGGACTGTTCAAGATGTGGAGGTAAAAATTATTTTATTATTTCAAAAAGTCAACTGCTGTATGAATTAATTTTTGTATCATTCTAAATTATTGTGGAAGCTAAAACCACTGAAATTATATATAATATATATGGTTAGTTCATTTTTGACAAAAACATCAAGGCAATTCATTGAGAAAAGGAAAGTTTTTCAGAAGAAAAATCTTAGAACAACTGGATACATTTATGAGGGAAAAAAACCTTGAAACCTATCTCATGCCATAGACAAAAATTAATTCAAAATGGATCATAGCCTTAGACAAAACAGCTTAACTACAAGGTTTCTAGAAGAAAATTCTGGAAAATATCTTCATAACCTCCTAGGGTTAGGCACTTTTTTTTTCTTTTTTTGAGGCCAAGTCTTGTTCTGTCACCCAGGCTAGAGTGCAGTGGCGCAATCTCGGCTCACTGCAACTTCCACCTCCTGGGTTCAAGTGATTCTCCTCCTTCAGCCTCCTGAGAAGCTGAGATTACAGGCCCTGGCCACCTAGCTAATTTTCATATTTTTAGTAGGGACAGGGTTTCAGCATGTTGAGCAGGCTGATCTCGAACTCCTGACCTCATGATCTACCTGCTTTGGCCTCCCAAAGTGCTGGGATTACAGGCGTGAGCCACCATGCTCGGCCTAGGCACATATTTTTTAGAGAGGACTCAAAACATAGTACTTTGTATTAAAGAATAAGGCCAGATGTGGTGGCTCACACCTGTAATTCCAGTACTTTGGGTGGCTGAGGCAGGAGGATTGCTTGAGCTCAGGAGTTTGACACCAGCCTGGTCAATATAGGGAGACCCTGTCTCTACAAAAAAATTTAAAAATTAGCCAGGCCTCATGGCATGTGCCTGTAGTCCTAGCTACTTGGAGGGCGAGACTGAGGATTGCTTGAGCCCAGGAAATCAAGGCTGCAGAGCCATGTTCATACCACTGTACTTTAGCCGGTGTGAGAGAAGGAAACTCTGACTCAAACAAAACAAAACAAAATAAAGAATAAAATTGATGAGAAATTAAAAAGATGTAGTCACAGTCTAATGGAAAACGTAGAGCTTGAATCCAGAATATATTAAAAACTATTGCAAATCATTGATGAAAACGACACCTTTCTCTCCCAAAAAAGTCTTGAACAGACGCATGTAAAAGAAGATATATCCAGTAAGCACGTGAAAAGGCACTGAAGCTCATGAGTGATCAGGGAAATAGAAATTAAAACCATGATGAGATACTATTTCACACCCACTGAAAAGGATAAAATTAAAGACTGATTACACCAAATGTTGGTGAGAACATAGAGTAGCTAGAACTCTTTTTCTTTTCTTTTCTTTTTTTTTTTTTTGAGATAGGGTCTCACTCTGTTACCCAAACTGGAGTACAGTGGCACAATCACATCATGGCTCACTGCAGCCTCAACCTCTTGGGCTCAGGTGATCCTCCGTCCTCCGTCTCCTGAGTGGCTGGAACTACAGGTGTGTACCACCGTTCCCAGCTACTTTTAAATTTTTTTGTAGATATGGGTTTCCCTATGTTGCACAGGCTGTTCTCAAGCTCCTGGACTCAAGTGATCCTCCCACGTTGGCCTCCCAAAGTGCTGGAATTACAGGCGTGAACCACTGAGCCCAGCCTCAGCTAGAACTCTTAAACATTGCTAGTGGGAATATAAAATGGTATAATCACTTTGGAAAACTGTCCAGCAGTTTTCTTAATAAGTTAAATCTATATGTAACATATGACCCAGTAGTTCTGTTTCTAAGTATTTAACCCTGGAGAATGAAAATATATGTTCACAAAGAGACCCACGTGAGTGCTCAAGTGGTTTAATTCATAATAACCAAGAGTTAGAAACAAGTCAAATTTCTGTCAACAAGAAAATAGGTAAATAAATGTGGCAGATTCATAAAAGGGAATACTAGTCAGTAATAAAATTTTAAAAATGAACTATTGATATGAGCAGTAACATAGCTGCCACTCATAGACATTATATAGAGCAAAAAAAGCAGACCCAAATGAGTTTGTACTGTATGATTTCATATATATGAAATTTAGAAATAGCTAAGGCCAGTGGAGGTAGAAATCAGAATGGTAGTTGCCTGTGAGGGATGGAGATCAAGATTATAAAAATGTTCTCTATGAGAGTGGGCATGGTGGCTCATGCCTGTAATCCCAGCACTTTGGGAGGCCAAGATGGATATATCACTTGAAGTCAGGAGTTTGAGATGATCCTGGGGAACATGGTGAAACCACGTCTCTACCAAAAATACAAAAATTAGCCTGGTGCGGTAGTGCACACCTGTAGTCCCAGCTACTTGGGGGACTGAGGCACAATAATCACTCGAACCCAGGAGGTGGAGGCTGCAGTGAGCTGAGGTCTTGGTGCCACTGCACTCTAGCTTGGGTGACAGAGTGAGACTCTGTCTCAAAAAACAACAAATAAAATGTTCTCTATGTCAGTTGGGGTGATGGTTACACAGTTGTAAGCATTTCTGAAACTCAACAAATTGTACATTTTAAGATCTGTGCATTTTACTGCATATAAATGTTACCTCAATAAAATATTTATGTACATTTTGAGGACATTGGCTTGTTGATTAAAAATTGTATATATGTATGTATATATATGTATACACAGTCTTTCAGATACAAATGTCTTTATATATATACGAATATATATATCTGAAAGACTGTGTAAATTAGTGCTAAAATATTTGTTTGGCCTTGGTTACATGGCAGTATTTTTGGATTTTTAGCAATATCTGTTAGGGAGATATTTTTACTTCTTTTGTATAAAAGCACCCCTTGCATATAAAATTAATATTAATAAAATTTATTTTCCTTTTCTCCTTCTAAAAACAAAACAAAACGAACTATCTAACAGTTCAGCTATCAAAAATTACTTTTATTTTTATGTTTTGAGACAGAGTCTCACTCTGTTGTCTGGGCTGGAGTGCAGTGGTGTGATCTCAGCTCACTCCAACCTCTGCCTCCCAGGTTCAAGCGATTCTCCTGCCTCAGCTTCCTGAGTAGCTGGGACTACAGGTGTGCACCACTGCACCTAGCTAGTTTTTTATATTTTCAAAAATTATTTTACACTGTACTATTTATATTTCCTTTTTTGGAAAATTATTTCTATAAGTAACAACTTTATTTTTGTGAAGTGGCATGATCATAGCTCACTGTAGCCTTGAATTTCTGGGCTCAAGTGATCCTCCTGCCCCAGCCTCCCACCCCAGCCTCCCAAGTAGCTAGGACTACAGGCACACACCACTGTACCCAGCTAATTTTTATTTTTATTTTTGTGGAAACTGGGTCTTGCTGTGTTCCCCAGGGTCTTGAACTCCTGGCCTTCAGTGAGCTCCCCTCCTCAGCCTTCCAAAGCACTGGGATTACAGGTGTTAGCCACCATGCCCAGCCACAACAACTTTCAGTATAAAGGAAAATCTTAACTTGTAGTGATTGAGCTATTAAAATTTTCCAGGATTCTTAGAATAAAAGCATTTTCCCCTGTTCTCTGCTGCCAGTGTTTTTGGGTTTTGTTGTGTTTTGTTTTAAGAGATAGAGTCTTGCTCTGTCACCCACACTAGGATGCAGTGACAGGATTATAGCTCACTGCAGCCTTGAACTCCTGGGATCAAGCATTTCTGCTGCCTCAGCCTCCCAAGTAGCTGGGACTACAAGTACATGCAATCATGCCTGGCTGATTTTTAATTTTTTTTTTTGGTAGAGAAATGGGCCACCGTGCTCAGCCTTTGCTACTAGTTTTGAACGTGAAACAAATACAATAAAAGCATACTTTTCCATAGGTAATTTGCTAAAATTTTAACATAATTTTAAATATAGGAAACCCCGCTAAATTAGAGTTTAATTCGGATCTCAGTAGTTCTTGTTTTTCATGCCAATGAATCACTAATTAAATTAAAACGAGATGAACTACCTAGGTGCAGTGGCTCACACCTGTAATCCCAGCACTTTGGGAAGTTGAGATGGACACATCACTTGAGCCTAGGGATTTGAGACCAGCCTGGGCAACATGGTGAAACTCTGTCTCTACAAAAAATACAAAACTTAGCTGGGCGTAGTGGTACATGCTTGTAGTCCCAGCTACTTGGGATGCTGAGGTGGGAGAATTGTTGGAGCTTAGGAGGTAGAGGTTGCAGTGAGCTGAGATCCTGCCTCTGTACTTCAGCCTGAATGACAGAGCTAGACACTGTCTAAAAAAAAAAAAAAAAGGTGAACCACAAAGGCTAGGATTGTTTTCATCAAGGTATGTATTTTCATAAGCCATTCTGAGGTCTCTCACCCACTTCATCTTCCAAGAGATACATGATCTCTTTTATTCGAAGCTCTAAGATTAGCACAAGAAGAGTGGCTGCATACTGATGTTTAAAAATGAATGAACAGTTTCTACTCTGCTAGGTAAATAGTGTTTTTGTTTTTGTTTTGAGACGGAGTCTCTCTCTGTCGCCCAGGGTGGAGTGCAGTGGCATGATCTCGGCTCACTGCAACCTCCGTCTCCCAGGTTCAAGAGATTCTTGTGACTCAGCTTCCCGAGTAGCTGGGACTACAAGTATGCGCCACCATGCCAAAACGCTAGTACACTATTAAATGTTCGCTTTAATCTTTCCTGTATATCCTGTGTATTGTTTTTGCCTTTTTCCAGTTCATCTTAATTATGTTTAAAGCTTTCTTTCTGAATTTTACCTTTTTCTTTTATCCATGAAAATTATGTGGAAAACTTTTGTTAGTCTTGTTGACCTTTTTTTTTTTTTTTTCTCAGATGGGTTCTCCCACACACTCAGGCTGGAGTGTAGTGGCATGATCTCAGCTCACTGCAACCTCCACCTCCTGGGTTTAAACGATCCTCCCACCTCAGCTTCCCACATAGCTGGGACTACGGGCATATTCTACCATGTTGGGCTAATTTTTGTATTTTTAGTAGAGACGGGGTTTTACCATGTTGCCTGGCTGGTCTCAAGCTTCTGAGCTCAAGTGATCCACCTGCCTCTGCCTCCCAAAATGTTGGAAATTTAGGCGTGAGCCGCTGCACACCTCCTGACCTTTTTTTATAAACCAAAAAATTTATTACAGGAATCAGAATGTATTATGTCACTATTACCTGCTAGCATTAAGAATAGTGATAAAGTTGAATTTTGTATGAATTTCCTATTTACGAACACTTCTAATAATACTACAATGGCTCTGTTATGATTGAGCAGGAACGAGTTCAGAAGACCTTTCCTCACCCAATTGATAAGTGGGCCATTGCTGATGCACAATCTGCTATAGAAAAACGAAAACGAAGAAATCCTCTTTTATTGCCTGTGGACAAAATCCATCCTTCAATGAAGGTAACAAAACATTAAACATTAGTTGGATGGTGTTCTTTATAACAAATAATACTTTATTTCTGTATTTATAAAGCATTAATATAGTGTGGTCTGTGTTAGTGTGTGTATGTGCACTTGCATGTGTATACTTGTACATACACCTACATACATGTTATATATATTAACATATATACAAAATAAATTGTACTCTGGTGAAATTGGATTGCTTTTCAAATAATATTGAAAGTTATTAATAGTGACAATGTATCACTATTATCTTGTGGCATCTTTTTTTTTAATTAAATAGAGGCAGGGTCTCACAGTGTTGCCCAGGCTGGTCTCAAACCCCTGCACTCAAGTGATTCACCTACCTTGGCCTCCCAAAGTGCTAGGATAACAGGCATGAGCCATCATGCCTGGCCCATTGTGGCGTCTTTATGGCATCTTCCAATGACTGCTACTCTGACTGATTCCTATATAGTAGGCCATGATTCTCAGCCATTTGTTGATTAAGAAAGTGTATGATGTCGGCCGGGTGCAGTGGGTCATGTCTGTAATCCCAGCACTTTGGGAGGCCGAGGCAGGCGGATCACAAGGCTAGGAGTTTAAGACCAGCCTGGCAAATATAGTGAAACCCTGTCTCTACTAAAAATATAAAAATTAGCCGGGCATGGTGGCATGCGCCTATAGTCCCAGCTACCTGGGAGGCTGAGGCAGGAGAATCACTTGAACATGGGAGGCAGAGGTTGCAATGAGCCAAGATCTCCATTGCACTCCAGCCTGGGCAACACAGAGAGATTCTGTCGCAAAAAAAAAAAAAAAGAAAAAAGAAACAGTGTATAATGTCAAAAGCTTCTGTGAGTTCAGAACTGTTTTAAAAATTAATTTGTATTATCACACATTATTTTTTATATACTGGAAAAGTGGACTAGGGTCTAGTTCGGCTACTAGATGCATATTAGTGCATAGGACAAAATATGCTTGGTGTATATGGATTTTAAGAGTTTTGTAGCAAATTCAAGGCCCCCCCGACACCCCTTCTCACTCATAGACACTTCCACACCTCCCCTCAGTAGAAACTACTGTAATTAGGGGATACTGGTTTTAAAGTAGGGTCCTTGAAGATAGCAGATATTTTTATATTTGTCAGATGGGTTTTGGTTAATGTATTAAGAGGCTTTTAGTGGAGTCCAGCCCAAGATTTCTGTATTAGGATCAACTGTTGTTGTTTGATAAAAGGCAAAGTTGTTACATTGGATGTCTCTTTAAAAAAAAAGCCCCTAATACAGGGACCAAAGGTTCATATTACATCCCATGGTACCCATACGTTTAGACATGTGGTTTATAGAAAGTTTTTTATAAGCAAGGATGTTAAATAGGAATTATTAAAGTGTTTAATACTTAACAGTGCTATGTTTTGCAATTAAATTATTTATTCTTTTTACAGGAGGTTTTAGGGTACAAAGTGGACTACCATGTGTCCCTATATATTGTGGCTGTACTAGAGTACATCTCAGCTGATATTTTAAAATTGGCTGGTAATTATGTTTTCAATATCCGGCATTATGAAATATCTCAGCAGGACATTAAGGTGTCAATGTGTGCAGATAAGGTAAGTGTTACAAGCTATTTAAATTTAACTTGAATAGCAACTATACTCATTTCTGCCTCAATCTTTTTGTATACATTATTAGATAAGTAATTTTTATAATTGCTGGTACTGGAGGAGAGAAAAGTCCTGAGTATACAGAGTAACCATGATACTTCCAGGTTTTTAAGCATGTGGCAGGATGGGATCACTTTTTTTTTTCATTTGGAATCTTTTACTTACAAGAAAAAAACATCCAAAGCCTCAAACCAATTTAACTTTGAGTTTTATATTTTTAGAAAGAGAACATATAGGATTCTACTCAGGTGCTTTTAAGTGTAAGTAATTTTGAAGACCATACTTTGGTTTCACAGCATAGTTTAGTGAGGTATAGGAAGAGAGAAAATTAGACTGCAATGCTAAAGTTACTCCCCTCTGATCATTTTTTTGTTTATTTATCTGTCTTCTTTCCTGGCTGTAAGCTACTTGAAGGAAAAAACTGAGTTTTTCATATTCTTCTGTACTACTTTTCTTACCTTCTTATTTATTTATTTAAGACAAGGTGTCACTTTGTCACTCCAGGCTGGAGTGCAGTGGTGTAATCTCAGCTCTCTGCATTGTTTGCCTCCCTGGCTCAAGCAATCCTCCTACCTCAGCCTTTCAAGTAGGTAGGACCACGCCCAGCTGTTTTTATATTTTTTGGACAGATGGGGTTTTACCATGTTGCCCAGGCTGTTCTTGAACTCCTGAGCTCAAGTGTCTGCCCTGGCCTCCCAAAGTGTTGGGATTACAGGCATGAGCCACTGTACCCATTGAAGCGATAACACTGAATAAGGTAGCAATCCTTGTGTTAGAAGGTATTTATTTTACTGCAAAAAAAAAATTATAAACAGATAATTACGGAACAGTATGATTAAAACTATTATACTAATAAGTCCAAGGTACAGTGGAGAAAGTAATGAACTCTAGCATGGGTGAAGCCAGGAAGACTACAGAAAAGATGCCTAAATGAAACTCTCTCAGGGTGAACAACCTCCAGGATCTAGCACATGCCGGTGGTTCTCAGCCTTGACTGCACGTCAGAATTAACAGAAAGCTTTTAAACAATGCTGATGCCTGCATAACATAATAATTGCTCTGGATTGGATCTCCAAACCTCAGTATTCTTTGAAAGCATTCTAGGTAATTCTCATGTGGAGTTATAATGACTGAGACCCATTGTACAATGCCATAATTTCAAAAATGACTTTTCACTTACATCATGGTAGGAATTCCTTGTTATTTCTGTTTTGACTTCCAAAAATATGGCTAATTTTTTTTTTTACTTTGAAAATATCTTAGATTTATAGAAAAGTTGGAAGTACAACAAAAAGTACTCCCTTGCCACTTGAACCGTAGGAGAGTAAATTGCCAACATAGTGTGTCCTATATACAAGAACATTCTACTACATTACTACAGTATGACTGACAGTCAAAATCCAGGCGATGAATACATTGATACATTATACCATCTAACTTTCACATATCATTCAAGTTTTGTCACATATCCTATTGATGATCTTTATACCAAAATGATTCAGTCCAGAATTATATATTGTTTATGTGTCGTGTATTTTTTTATTCTCTTCAGTCTGGAATAATTCCTCATTCCTCCCTGAACTTTTTTTTTTTTTTTTTTTTGAGATGGCAAAGAGGCCGGGCACCACCGTGCCTGTAATCCCAGCACTTTGGGAGGCTGAGGCAGGCAGCTCACTTAAGGTCAGGAGTTCAAACCAGCCTAGTCAACATGGCAAAACCCCGTCTGTACTAAAAATACCAAAAAAGTAGCTGGGCGTAGTGGAACATGCCTGTAATCCCAGCTACTCAGGAGGCTGAGGCACAAGAATCATTTGAACCCAGGAGGTGGAGTTTGCAGTGAGTTGAGATTGCACCACTGCACTCCAGCCTGGGCAACAAAGCGACATTCTATTTCCAAAAAAAAAAAAAAAAAAAATGGTGGTAAAGCTGACTTTATTCAAGGGAGGCCATGGCAACAGGCGCAGTGACCACTGCAGTGTAATCCTGTGGTTGGGGAGAGAGACATCCGAATCAACTCCCCTCCTTTATCTTTTATAACCTGGACACTTTTGAGGGTTATAGGTCAATTATTGTATAGAGTGTCCCTCAATTTAGATTTTCTCTGTCGTTTTCTCTTGGTTAGAATCAGGTAATGGTCTTTGGCAGGAATATCATAGAATTTGTGCTGTGTTCTTCTCATTGCATTTTCTCAGATGGCACACAGGCGCATGATTTCATTACGTATCATTAGTGGTGGTGATGTTGACTTCGTTAAGGAGTTGTCTGTAAGGCTTCTCATCTGTGAAGTTATTCTTTTCCCTTTTGTAATTAATAAATGATTGTCTTGTGGAGTATTTTGAAACTGTGTATCTTTATCACACTTAAATTTATTTATTTTAATATGGACTCATTAATTGTCATTTTATTCAATGGGTCATAATCTGTTACTTCATTATTTAGATGTTCCAGGCCAGGCACCGTGGCTCATGCTTGTAATCCCAGCACTTTGGGAGGCCAAGACAGGTAGATCGCTTGAGCTCAAGAGTTTGAGACCAGCCTGGGCAACATGTCTCTACAAATAAAAAAATTAGCTGGGCATGTGCTTGTGACTGTAGTCCCAGCTACTTGGGAGGCTGAGGTGGGAGACTCACTGGAGCTCAGGAGGTTAAGGCTACACTGAGCCGAGGTCATGCCACTGTACTCTTGACTAGTGACAGAGTGAGACCCTGTCTCAAAAAAAAAAAGTCTCGGTTGTTCCAGATTTGGTCAATAGGAACCCTAGCTTGGTTTTTCCATTTCTGTCATTATTTGAATGCTTTCATTTCTTTTCTTCTTCCTATTTATTATTAAATTATAAATTGACAGCTTATAGTTATATGTACAAGGAGTACAAGGTAAGGTTATGATTATGAAAACAGTGTGGAATAATTAAATCAAGCGTATTAACATTCATTACCTCAAATACTTATTTTTTGTGGTGAGAACTTTTGAAATTTACTCTTAGCTAGTAGAATGATGGTTACAAGGCTAAGAAGGGTAGCTGGAGTGGGGGAAATAGGGATGGTTAATGGGTACAAAAGTATTAGAATGAATAAGATCTAATATTTGATAGCACAACAGGGTGACTGCAGTCAACAGTAATTTATTGTACATTTTGCAACTATTAAAAGAGTATAATTGGATTGTTTGTAACACAAAGAAAGGATAAATGCTTGAGATAATGGATACTCCATTTTATTCTGATGTGTGTGTTATGTGCCTGCTTTTACTCCATAAATATATACACCTACTATGTACCCGCAAACATTTCTTTTAAAAATTGAAATGACAAAAAAATTTACTCTTTTCGCAGTTTTGAAATGTAAACACATTGTCGTTTAGTATATTCACCACACTGTGCAATAAATCTCATTAAAAAGACCCAGTTCCTCCTGAGATTTTGTTCCCTGACCCTGTCTCCTGGGCTGGAGTATAGTGGCGTAATCTCGGCTCACTGCAACCTCTGCCTCCCAGTTCAAGTGATTATCCTGTCTCAGCCTCCTCAGTAGCTGGGATTACAGGTGGCTGCCACCACGTCTGGCTAATTTTTGTATTTTTAGTAGAGACGGGGTTTCACTCTGTTGGCCAGCCTGGTCTCGAACTCTTGACCTCGTGATCTGCCCACCTTAGCCTCCCAAAGTGCTAGGATTATAGGTGTGAGCCACCATGCCTGGCCTGTTTGTTTTTGAGAGCTTGAATCTTCCACTGTCACCCAGGCTCACTGCAGCTTCACACCCCTGGGCTCAGGCAATCCTCTGGCCTTAGCCTCCCAAGTAGCTAGAGCTACAGACACCTGCCACCATGCCCAGCTAATTTTAAAATTTTTGTAGGGATGGGGTGTCGCTATGTTGCCCAGGCTGATCTGGAGCACCTGGCTTCAAGTGATTTTCTTGCCTCACCCTCCCAAGATGCTGGGATTACAGATGTGGGCCACTGCACTAGGCCATAAACTATTCTTTTGAATAAGCCATTCCTTTATTTGAAGCATTTTTCTATGTCTTAAATCTTCACCTTTTGAGAGTTTTAAAAAATCTTCACATGGTAGGATTTTCAGATCCCCTTACTATATTGCTTTTAGACTAATTTCTAAAACTGAAGACAACAGTTCAGATTTGGTCTGACCAACAGATATTGAAATGCACATATCCTTTGTTCTATATGTTATTCTTTAGTAATTTCAACATTAATATTTTGGCACCATGTCACTCTGTGTGCCTATCGAGTCTGCAGATTTCCAAACTCCTGAGGACTGTTTCACATAAAGTACCATTATGTTATGTCTTTGATTTCTCCAACTTGTGCTGTTGATTTTTTGTTATTCTTTTAAGAATGACTGTGAATTTATCCCTAGAAAATTTCATACGGTTATTGAGACTATGTTCTAATATACATACTTTAAAAATTGAATTCTGTCATTCAGCATTTTAGATAATCTACCCAGGTTTTTTTAATGTGTACAAATCTGAGAAACCTTGAATTAAAATTATTTAGTAAAAATATTGAAAAGGTCAGGTGCCTTTGAATCTGGGAGGTAGAGGCTGCAGTGATCTGAGATCATGCCACTGCACTCTAGCCTGGGCGATGGAGGCGAGACTCCATATTATTTTATTTTATGTATTTATTTTTTTGTTGTTGAGATGGAGTCTTGCTCTGTTACCCAGGATGGAGTGCAATGGCACGATCTTGGCTCACTGCAATCTCTGCCTCCCTTTCAAGCGATTCTCCTGCCTCAGCCTCCGAAGTAGCTGGGATTACAGGTGCCCACCACCAAGCCCAGCTAATGCTTTTTGTATTTTTAGTAGAGATGGGATTTTACCATGTTGGACAGGCTGGTCTCAAACTCCTGACTTAAGGTGATTCACCCACCTCAGCCTCCCAAAATGCTGGGATTACAGGTGTGAGCTGCTATGCCTGGCCAAGACTCCATCTTAAAAAAAAAAAAAAATTGAAAAGGATTATATAAGAAGTGAGATTTCCAGCATATGTTACTAGTGGCATTCTTCTAGGTTAAACATTACCTGTTTTCTTCATTATTGCCTTTTAGTTAGCTATTATTTTCACATTTTGTCTAATTTATGGGTCAACAAATTTTACCTATAAAGGCCCAGGGGATAAATATTTTAGGCTTTGTGGGCCATGCATCTACTCATCTCTGCCCTTGTAGCTTGAAAGCAGCCATAAATGAATGAGCATGGGCTGTGTTCCAGCAAAACTTTATTTACAGAAACAGGCTATGGGCTGGATTTGGCTTTTGTGCTGTAGTTTGCTGGTCCTGGTTTCAGACATTTCTGTCATGATCCCCTTTTTGTCACAAGAGAATGTCATATACTTAGCTAAAATCCAGATGACTTGGCCGGTTGTGGTGGCTCATGCGTGTAATCCTAGCACTTTGGGAGGCCAAGACAGGCAGATTGCCTGAGTTCAGGAGTTCGAGACCAGCCTGGGCAGCATGGTGAAAGCCCATCTCTACTAAAATATAAAAAATCAGCCAGGCATTGTGGCAGTTGCCTGTAATTCTAGCTAACCAGGACGCTGAGGCGCAAGAATTGCTTGAACCTTGAAACTGGGAGGCAGAGGTTGCAGTGAGCTGAGATTGTGCTACTACATTTCAGCCTGGGCAACTAAGTGAAACTATGTCTCAAAAAAAAAAAATCTAGATGACTTGATTTGTGGCTCTAGTTATGTAACCTTAAGTAATGAGATTGTATGACATGTGTGATCTTGGTATATCCAGATTGATATCTAGAGATCACTGTTTTAAGAGTTCACAAACCATCTGTTTAATAAATTATTTGAATACATGGTTTCTAGGGATGGCTTTAATTTGTCAGACAGAGAACTTGAGAATCAACCCTATGTCTTTACATTTAAAAATAAAAGCAACGTTTGGCTATATGAGGTATTCTAGCATATCAAAGATTGCTGAGAATTAGACAATCATAGGAAAAGAATTGTAGAATTTAACTTCTAGTATATATGTCACTATTAAGAAAAACAGTATTTAAATTGGAAATGTTGGACATAAATGCTTAATAAGGAAATTGATGTTTAGGAAAGGTAAAGGCCAAGCACAGTGGTTCACGCTTGTAATCCCAGCACTTTAGGAGGCTGAAGCAAGAGGATAGATTGAATCCAGGCTTTTGAGACCGGCCTGGGCAGCATAGCAACACTTGATCTCTACAAAAAATTTTAAAAAAGAGACAAAGAAAGAAAGATGAGATACCCTGGGCAATATAGCAAGACCTCATCTCTACTAAAAATTTAAAAAATTATTAGCTTGGTGTAGTGGTGTATCCCAGCTACTTGGAAGGCCAAGGTGGGAGGATTGCTTGAGCCTGGGAAATTGAAGCTGTAGTGAGCTATTATGGTGCCACTGGGAAACAGAGGGAAAAAAAAAAAGATGAGAGAATAAGAGGGCGCAAAGCTGCTCTGAAGAAGTTTAGTTAGCTCCGATCTAGATGTACCAGCAGTTGAGTTCTATATTTTCCTTTTTTAACCTACTAAATTATTGAATTATACACCTTTTTTTTGTTTGTTTGTTTTTTTTTTGAGACAGAGTCTCACTCTGTCGCCCAGGCTGGAGTGTAATGGTGCGATATCAGTTCCCTGAAACCTCTGCCTCCCAGGTTCAAGCGATTCTCCTGCCTCAGCCTCCTGAGTAGCTGCAATTACAGATGCCTGCCACTACGCCGGACTAATTTTTGTATTTTTAGTAAAGACGGGGTTTACCGTATTGATCAGACTCGTTTTGAACTCCTTACCTCAAGTGATCTACCTGCCTTGGCCTCCCAAAGTACTGGGATTACAGGTGTGAGCTACCACACCTGGCCTTTTTTTTTTTTTTTTTTTAATGTTTTTTTTAAGACAGAGTCTTGCTCTGTCACCCAGGCTGGAGTACAGTGGTGCAATCTGTAACCTTCGCCTCCTAGGTTCAAGCGATTCTCCCACCTCAGCCTCCTGAGTAGCTGGGATTACAGGCGTGTGCCACCACCATGCCCGGCTAATTTTTTGTACTTTTAGTAGAGACAGGGTTTCACCGTGTTGGCCAGGCTGGTCTCAAATTTCTGACCTCAGGTGATCCGCCTGCCTTGGCCTCCCAAAGTGCTGGGATTACAAGCATGAGCCACTGCACCTGGCCTTAAAATTTTTTTGTAGAGGCTGGATCTCTCTTTGTTGCCTGGGCTGGTCTTGAACTTCTGGGCTCAAGGAATCCTCCCACTTCAGCTTCCCAAAGTATTGGGATTACAGGTGTGAGCCATTGCACCTAGCCTGGCCCTGCTTTATTGTTTATGCTATAACCATGACCAAAAATGCTTTACATGTCTAATGGTTCATAAATATATACAGTACATGTATACTTTTTAAATAGGTATCCTTTGTATATTTACTGTGTGTCAGATGCTTTGGATTTTAAGACAAAAGCACAGTTTTTTATCTTTAAATGGTTACTATTTAGTAAGGGAAAAGATAGAACAGAAATTTTAATACAGTTGGCCCTCTATATTCATGAATTCTCTATTCACAGATTCGACCAGCCACAGATAAAAAAAATACTAAGGGAAAAGAAATTCAAGAAAATTCCAAAAAAGCAAACCTTGAATTTGTATGAGCTGAGTGCTACATTGAATCTATGTGAATGAAGTGATATGGAGGCATTGTATTAGATATTACAAGTAATCTAGAGATGATTTAAGTATACGGGAAGATGTGTGTAGGTTATATGCAAACAGTATGCTATTTTATATAAGGAACCTTAGTGTCTGAGGACTGTGGGAGTGTGGATGAGGGTCCTGGAACCAATCCCCTGCAGATACCAAGGGATGACTCTATACATTAGGTGCTTCTATAGGAAAGAGAGAAGGTTGCCAATCAAGGGCTAATGCTAGTGGAAGAGATTCTGGTAGGGAGTCAGAGTTTGGAAAAGCTATCCAAAAAAAATTGTGTTTGCACTAAATAGTGGAAAAATGGGTAGGGATTGGTCAGGTGGATATATGAGAGTTGGGAGGGAAGAGGAAGTAAGAGAAGGCCTTCTAGACAGAGATAAATAAAAAGAACTGGCCAGATTTAAGGGATATTAGAGTCAACAGGATTTGGGGACTGATTGGATATAGGAGAGAAGTTGGAAAAGTGGTAAGTTTAAGGTAAGTTATGAACACCAAGTAGGTGATGCTGTCATTAGTGATTCTGAGAGTATACACGTATAGGTTTTTTAAGACAGGCAGAAGTCTAGCAAGCCTTTGGGAACATTTGTCTAGGATCCAGAGAGACACTGAGGCTAGATATAAACACTTAGGACTCATTGTCATCTAGACAGTAATTGGAAATCATTTAAGGGAGTGAGGTCACGCTAAAGAGGAAATACAGCAGGCGTTTCAGACTGGTGACCTTCTGGTGAACAGGGTCTCTAGGTTTGTTTTTTAAGTTTTTGAATTATTTGCCATGTATTTGTATTTACAAATCTAAAAATTTTACATAAAAATGTAAATCCCAGGCTTTTCATGAAAAAACAAAATCAGAATGCCTAACAGAAAATAGCTGGCACGGAATGGTATGCTTCCTCTTTAGGTGCATGCACCTTCCAGTTTGCCATAATCTCCACCACTTCTTATATATCATAATGTTACTTGCCTGACCCCTGTAGCATTTAAATTCAGGAAGTTTGGTATTATATGTCCAAAAGAGTTTTAAGAATGGAACCCTGGAGTGGATAGTAGAGAAGGTAAGTCGTGGAGAAGGAGGCCCCACTGATAGAATGGTATATTGGAAGCCAAGAAGAGAAAAATTATTTTGGGGGGGTTTGTATGTGTTTTTTCTTATTTAGAGATAGGATCTCATTCTGCCACTCAGGGTGAAATGTGGTGGTACAATCTTAGCTTACTGCAGCTTCTAATTCCTAGGCTCAAGCAATTCTCCCACCTCAGCCTTTGGAGTAGCTAGGACAACAGGTGCCTGCCACCATGCCTGGTTAATTCATTATTGTCATTATTATTATTGTTATTTGTAGAGATAGGATCTTGCTGTATTGCCCAGACAGGCGTTGAATGCCTGGCCTCAAGTGATCCTCCCACCTCAGCCTCCCAAATCGCTGAGATGGTAAGCATGAGCCATCATGCCTCACCCTGAGAGTTTTAAGAATGAGAAAATGGTCAGCTGCATCAAAAACTAGAGAAAACAAGTAGGAATACTAAAACACACCATTAGATTTGACACTAGGTCAATAGTGAGAGCAGTTTTAATATAGTAATGAGCTGGCTAAGTGAATGGAAGCAAGAAGTTAAAGCTAGCAAGTATGGCCTACTGTAAAAAGGTCTCTGGTAGGGAAGATAAGAAGGTGGTAGCTCTTCTGTGTGTTTTCATCTCTCATGCCTTCCATTATTTTGCATACCTGTTTGAAATCAGATTTCATCAGCAAATTCCCTGTGTAGCCTCTCTGGTTTCTTTAAAGTTAAAGTGGCTGGGAAATGGGGAGGTTGGTCTTCAATGACAAGAAAGAGGATTGCATGGAGTAAGCATTGGGGAAGAAGAGGATTTGAGAGTGTCACAGAAAAAATATCATTTTTATGTAGGGAATGACAGATTTGTTTTTAGTAACATGATTTTAGAAATGGGGTTGGGAAGACCTGTGGCATGCAGATCAAATTATGAGACTTGTGTATCCTTGTAAGAGATGGTGATTGTTCAGTAGTGTAATCTAAAGCATGTAGTGAGATGGAGAGAACTGACCAGATTTCAGAGATGTTTACAAGATATTTCTGAGTTAGATTAAAAAAGATAGGAGGACAGAGTTCATGTGGTACAATTTATGGTGATCAGTAGATGTTTTTCAGAATGAATGAATGAATATCTGCTATCGTGTTATCAGAATTTCCCCTCATCCCTTTGAAGCTTTTTAACTTTTTGGAGTTTCCTTTTTATGGTATACCTTTTTGCTGAACTCTCAGAGTACTTTTCAGTCAGTCTTAAATATATAATTAACTAGGTCAAATCATTTATTTTTCTGAGACGGAGTCTTGCTCTGTTGCCCAGGCTGGAGCGTGATAGCATGATCTTGGCTTACCACAACCTCCGCCAGCCAGACTCAAGCAATTTTCCTGCCTCAGCCTCCCGAGTAGCTGGGATTACAGGCATGTGCCACCATGCCCAGCTAATTTTTGTATTTTTGGTTGAGACAGGGTTTCACCATGTTGGTCAGGTTGGTCTTGAACTCCTGACCTCATGATCCACCCGCCTTGGCCTCCCACAGTGCTGGGATTACAGGCGTGAGCCACTGCGTTCAGCCTCTAACCATTTTTTTTAAAAAAAACTATTGTTAATTTTAAAATGTATGGTCATGGCCTGGTGTGGCGGCTCACACCTGTAATCGTGGCACTTTGGTAAGTCAAGGCAGGTGGATCACTTGAGGTCACGAGTTCAAGACCAGCCTTGCCAACATAGTGAAACCATGTCTGTACTAAAAATACAAAAAGAAATTAGCCAGGCATGGTGGCGCATGCCTGTAATTCCAGCTACTCTGGAGGCTGAGGCAGGAGAATCACTTGAATCCAGGAGGCGGAGGTTGAAGTGAGCCGAGATCTCGCCACTGTACTCCAGCCTGGGTGACAGAGCGAGAATCTGTCTCACAAAAAAAAAAAAAAAAAAAAAAAAAAAGTCACCTTTCTATTTCTGTTGATTTACAGCTAGTTCTTGCCTGTTGGTTGACTCAAGTCCATGGTAGCTATTTCTAAAAGAAGTGGTTACTACAACAGTTTAAGCATCTGTGGGATGTTTGGGTTTAGCAAATGAACATAATAGCAGTGGTCATTGTAGTAAATGTGCATCTGAAATGCATCACACTGATCTATCGTGTGCCTCTACCATAGTAGCATTTCACTTTTCTTCTTTTAACCCTACCCAAATACATACTACTATCTTCATGATATGGCAGGGAACTACCATGTTGAATACCTACTATTTGCTAGACATGGTAGTATGCATTTTATGTACCTTACCACATTGAATTTTTCTATCAGTTACATTTTACACATAAGGAATCTGACTTTCAAATGAATAAATTTTTTTCATGATCATAGTCAAGTAGTGGCCGAACTGGGATTTTTGGCTCAGATTATTGTTCCCCAAAGACAGGACCTTTTTTTTTTTTTGCTATTATGTGTGTGTGTGTGTGTATTACAGTACACATACATACACATACATATGCTATGTATTAGTACATATTTCACCATTAGTTCATCTCTTGAAAAATATTTATTTTGCCACACTCTATTTTATTTGAACATTCCTCACCTTCAGCAACGATTTTTCCTTTTATTATAGGTTTTCTCATATAAATTTACTTGTAATACACACAGCTCTTATTGTTTAATTGTGTGTGTGTGATGGAGTCTCATTCTGTCTCCCAGGCTGGAGTGCAGTGGCATTATCTGGGCTCACTGCAACCTCCTCCTTCCAGGTTCAAGCAATTCTCCTGATTCAGCCTCCCAAGTAGCTGAGATTACACGCACCTACCATGATGCCTAGCTAATTTTTGTATTTTTGGTAAAGACAGGGTTTCACCATGTGAGCCAGGCTGGTCTCAAACTCCTGACCTCAAGTGTTCCTCCCACCTCGGCCTCCCAAAGTGCTGGGATTCCAGGTGTGAGGCTCTGTGCCTGGCCCTGTTTAATAACATTTTGATTTCAGGTACTTTGAGGCAGTTTTTATAAAAGTAAGGAAAATAAACTTATACAGTATTGATTTCTGTTTCTCAGGTTTTGATGGACATGTTTGATCAAGATGACATAGGTTTGGTTTCTCTCTGTGAAGATGAACCTAGTTCTTCTGGTGAATTAAACTACTATGATCTTGTCAGAACTGAAATCGCAGAAGAAAGGCAGTATCTACGGGAATTAAATATGATCATAAAAGTGTTTCGAGAAGCCTTTCTTTCTGATAGAAACCTGTTTAAACCTTCTGTAAGTACCTTTTTTGGGTTTGAAATTCTGTGTACCCTAAAAAATAAAACCAGCTTAAGATCATAAATAGTAACTTTTTTTTTGAAATGGTGTCTTGCTCTGTCGCCCAGGCTGGAGCGCAGTGGTGCTATCTGAGCTCACTGCAGCCTCTTTCTCCTAGGTTCAAGCAATTCCTACCTCAGCCTCCTAAGTGGCTGGGATTAGAGGTATGCACCACCACACCTGACTAATTTTTTTTATATTTTTAGTAGAGATGGGGTTTCTCCATGTTGGCCAGGCTAGTCTCAAACTGCTGACTTCAAGTGATCCGCCTGCCTTGACCTCCCAAAGTGCTAGGATTACGGGTGTGAGCCACTGTACCCAGCCCATAAATAGTAACTTTAAATACTCTTTAAATACTTTATGAGTACATAAAAAATACTTTTATGTATTTGTGGGTTTTACAAACGTGAATTGTTATACTAATATAATAAGTGCAGTATCAATGAAAATTAGACACAAAATTAGAAACAGATTTATACTGGGGTGAAATCATTTTCCACTATGCAGTATTTGATATTCATTTGGAGGTGGTGAAAAAGATACACATGGTCTAGGAAAGAAAGACCTCTTCATTTCTCTGTCTTTTGTTAAGCACCTTAAGACAGTAGTTTAAAGTTTTAGTTTGTAGCTCAGAATACATGGGATTGAAAAAAATAAAGTTTTAACCGTGGAATTTTTAAAAATAAAAGTTTATGCAGAATGCCATGTTTAACAAACAAAAAAGGTTTTTTTCTTTTTTTCCTTTATCACATGATTTATTTTTTATGTCTGTATGTTTGGCCCACACTTTAAAAATAATTAGCCTTGGCCAGGCGCAGTGCTTATGCCTGTAATCCCAGCTGCTTTGGGAACCTGAGGCAGGAGGATTGCTTGAGGCCAAGAATTTGAGACCAGCCTGGGTAACAGAGCGAGATACGGTCTCTACAAAAAATTTTAAAACTTAGCTGGGCATGGTGGCACATGCCTGTAGTCCCAGCTGTGGGGGAGGCTGAAGTGAGGATTGCTTGAGCCAGTAATTTGAGACTACAGTGAGCCATGATCATGCTATTGCACTTCAGCCTGGGCAATAGATCAAGACCTCATCTCAGAAAAAGATACTCAGCCTTATCTTATTTATCTTGTACCTCCTAACTTCCTCCGCAAAATAACTATAACATGAGTAAATAAGGGTGATACTCAGAGACAGGTGGCTGAGTACTTAACGTTAGGAACAGATTTAGCTTTTCTCATTCTTTTTCAAAAGAATGAGTTTAAATGATAATCTAAAGTGTTTTAGTTGGCCATTACTTTTTTCTTTTGAATATATGTTTAGTTTAACAATGTATGATAATAACTCCCACTGGGCATACTATCATAAGTAGTCAGAACTTTATGTTTTTCAAAGTACTGTTCTATTTTATTTGACCCTTATAACAATCCTGAGGAACAGATTGGGCAGATATTATCATCTCTACTTTGCTTGTAAGGAGATGGAGCTTTTTTTTGTAACTATATAGATGGGGGTCTCACTATGTTGTACAGGCTGGTCTTGAACTCCTGGGCTTAAGCGATCCTCCTCCTCAGCCCCTCAAAGTGCTAAGGTTACAGGCTTGAGCTGCTATGCCCAGGTGGAAATTAAAATCTTAATCAAGTTAGTTAGAGAGCCTGATCTTGAATTTGGCTTCTTTTCTACCACTTTATAATTGAATTTTGTGTCTAGTGGTATGAAGAATAAAAACCTAGCGAATATTGGCAACTAATGTTATCTTTGTCTTTTCTGTGTCCCATCAGTTTTCATTCCTCAGGAATTAATTTTATGGGTCTCTTTTTCACTGGATTAGTGCTAATATGGCAGACAATTTCTATTCTAACACTAAAGGGTTGGATGGAAGAGAGAATCCCGTTTTTCTCTATCTCTGTATCTACTATAAATTTATTTAGCATTAAGTAAAATGTAAACTTTCGAGGTAAAGACTATCTAAAATCAGAGCAGAGTACTTTGCAAATATTAAAGGAGTGAATGACTTAAAAATGATCTTAAGTTACTCCTTTTGCCCCTCGTCCTGTGTTTTCAAAAAGCTCACATTTCTGGAGGGCCTAATATTTGCCAGGAGCATTTCATAGAAATAATCTAATTTAATCCTAAGCACCCTATGAGCTGGGTATTAGCAGACCAAATGTATGACAATGGGGAAATTACTTAACTGCTCTATGCCTCTGTTTCCTCATTTGTCAAATGAGGGTGATGATAGTACCTATTTAATAAGGATATTAGGTTATTACATTTCAAGTGCTTAGAAGAGTGCCTAGAATATCATGTGCCCAAGAAATGGCTAGCTATTATTATTGTCCTTTCATTCCTAATCCAAGGTCATTCATCTGGCATGTTGTAAAAGGAAAAAACAGTTTTTCCTTTCTAATCTTTTTTTTTTTTTTTTTTTTTTTTTTGAGATGGAGTCTTGCTCTGTCTCCCAGGCTGGAGTGCAGTGGCATAATCCTGGCTCACTGCAACCTCTGCCTCCCAGGTTCAAGCAATTCTCCTGCCTTACCCTCCTGAGTACCTGGGATTACAGGTGTGCGCCACCACGCCTGGGTAACTTTTGTATTTTTAGCAGAGACGGGGTTTCACCTTGTTGGTCAGTCTGGTCTGGAACTCCTGGCCTCAGGTGATCCACCTGCCTTGGCCTCCCAAAGTTCTGGGATTAGAGGTGTGAGCCACTGCACCCAGCTTTCTCTCAAATCTTCACACTCGTCACAGAACACTTCTGTGACCAGATATGTGAGGATTTTTTCCTCATATACCGAAGTAATTCTCCATTGGACACCAACTACGTGTCCTATAATTCAGCTCAATTTTGACATTATTTACCTGGAAATAGTGTTAGATCTCACAGATTAAGGATTCAGTCCCAACACTACTGTCTCCCACTTCAGGTGCCAATTCAAAGTCCCAGGTTGTGAACTATGCTTCTACTTATCAGTTATAAATTGGAGTTCCCATGACCTCCTTCTTGGGTTCCAATAATTTGGTGGAACAGCTCACAGAAATCAGGGAAATGCATTTACCAGTTTATGAAGGATTTTACAGAGAATACAGATGAGGCTGGGCGTGGTGACTCACATCTGTAATCCTAGCACTTTGGGAGGCCGAGGCAGGCAGATCATGAGCTCAGGAGTTCAAGACCAGCCTGGCCAACACAGAAACTCCATCTCTACTAAAAATACAAAAAAATTAGCTGGGCATGGTGGAGGGTGCGTGTAACTCTAGATCCTTGGGAGGCTGAGGCAAGGAGAATCGCTTCAACCTGGGAGGAGGAGGTTGCAGTGAGCTGAGATTGTGCCACTGTACTCCAGCCTGGGCAACAGTGTGAGACTCTGTCTCCAAAAAAAAAAAAAAAAAAAACCAAACATACAAAAAAAAAAAAAAGCCAAAGGATACAGATGAAGAGATGGACAGGGGAAGGTATGGGGGCACGGAGTTTCCAAACCCTCTCTGGGCAGGACACCCTTCTAGCACTTCCGTAAGCTCAGCAACCAGGAAGCTCATCAAGAGTTTTTATGGAGCTTGATCTCTAGCCTCACGCCCCTGCTTTTTTCTTTCTTTTCTTCTCTCTTTTTTCTTTCTTTCAGACAGGGTCTGGCTCTGTTGCCCAGTCTTAAGTGCACTGGCGCCATCTTCGCTCACCATAACCTCTGCTTCCTGGGCTCAAGTGATCATCTTGCTTCAGCCTCTTGAGTAGCTGGGACTACAGGCACATGTCACCCCACCCAACTAATTTTTGTATTTTTTGTTTTTGCCGTGTTGCCCAGGCTCTTCCCCCAGTTTTTTAGAGGTCAGTGGTTGGGGCTGAAGTTTCCAACCCTCTGATCCTTTTTATTTTTCTTATGAGTCAGTTTGGTTTCAAGTAACCCTCCAATCCTCCTAATCGTCTGGTCTTTTTGATGACTGGCCCTATCATGAGGTTATCTAGGTGCCCTACCGTAAGTAACCTCATTAGCATAAACTCAATATTTATCAAAGGGATAAATGAATAAGGGACTCATTATGAATAACAAAAGACATTATTATCACTCAGGATATTCCTAGCATGTTAGTGGGGCTCTAAGACAGGAACCAGGGACAAAGACCAAATATGTTTCATATTATACCACGTGGTGGAGCCAAGATCCAAGATCAGGTCTGTCAGGTTCCAAAGCCCGTGATGTTTCCATTTTAAGATGCCAGAGTGAATAATAGTTGGCCATAACCTGGTTGATCAGTCGTATGATATGTTTGTGTTCAGAGGGCTTGAACCTGTCTTATCCTAGATATACAGCTATGTGCCACATACGATGTTTTAGTCAGTGATATACTATATAATATCCACATATATGACAGTAACCCTGTAAGATTATACTATAATTTTACTATACCTTTTCTATATTTAGATATGTTTAGATACACAGATACTTACCATTGTGTTATAGTTATCTATAGTATTCAGTACAACATGCTGTACAGGTTTGTAACCTAGGAGTAACAGGCTATCCCATATAGCCTAAGTGTTGTAGTATATCATCTAGGTTTGTGTAAGTACATGCCATGATATTTGCACAATGACAAAATCACCTAACAGTGCATTTCTCAGAACATACCCGTCTTTAAATAGTGCCTGGCTGTAATTCACAGGTGGGAGCTTGGATGAAATCTGTAATTCCTTCTCAGATCCAGGAGATGGGCCCCAAATTGTGAAACCAGATTATAACAGATTATAACAGGATTAGATGTTATCTTTATTCTGATTCTAGCTCTTATTATTAACCTATAAGACTACATAGCCTAAGCTGTAAGTAAAACCCAGGGCTATGTAAGATCTTCATCAAGACTTTTAGCATCTTAGCCAGTTTTTTTTTTTTTTCTTTTTTTGAGACAAAGTCTGGCTCAGCCACCCAGGCTGGAGTGCAGTGGCACAATCTCAGCTCACTGCAACTACTGTCTCCCGGATTCAAGCAATTCTCCCGTCTCAGCCTCCCGAGTAGCTGGGATTATAGGCACCCGCCATCATGCCTGGCTAATTTTTGTATTTTAGTAGAGACGGGGTTTCACCATGTTGGCCAGGCTGGTCTTGAACTCCTGGCCTCAGGTGATTCACCTAGCCTCCCAAAGTGCTAGGATTACAGGCGTGAGCCACTACGCCTGTCCATCTTAGCCAGTTTTAAAACACTCAAATGCTGGAATTCTTCATGTAAAAAGTAGTTTAGAATCATCCACAGTAAGAGGTTTTAGATTTAACAAAACTATCCAGAATCTATATTTTGCAGTATTTTTACTGTCTGTAATCCAAGAGATTTTTAAAATTCTCTTCCTGTTCATGATTGATTTTTACTGTCTTAGAATATATTCGTTTGAGATTGAATCAAGATATACCCTTAACTCTTATATTGCTTTTTTTCTGTACAAGTGGATCTCTTTATTCTAAAGTATGTTGACGTCTGCAACCCAAGTTAAAAGAATACACACTATGATTCCGTCTTTTAATATATTAACATCAAGATGTACATGTTTGAAAATGGTTGGAATTTTACACTGGAATAGTGTGTACTAAACTATTAATAGTTTCTACCTCTGAGGACACGGGTATAAGGGGGCAAGAGAGTAAACATTCATATTTTGCTCTCTTTGTCTTGTGTTTGAATCTTTTATAATGAGAATGCATTCATGTGTAATAACTTTTATTTTTACAAAGAATGAGTTTTCTCAAGAGCAAAATGCAAAAATTCTGCTATAGCTTGTTGACATTTAATGTAAATATATTGCTTTATATAATGTGCAAATTGTTCCAAAGTTATAATAATAGATTTAATCATGCTCCCAATGAAGGATTTGCTAGTTAGAGAAATTGTACAGTTTATTCCATAGGTTTAAAAACATGTAGAAAACAAATATCACCCATAAATTAAATTACATATTTGGTGTAGGGCAGGCAAGCCCCAAAATTGGGTCTTAGCTCGGGACAGTTGTTGGCTTTGTCCAGGAAAGAAGTCAAAGGCATGACAATGGTAGGAACCTCTGCTGAAGCGCAGTGTACAGCAGCAGCAGCAGTACTGTTTCTTATGGAGCTGGGCTACTCCAAAGCACTAGAGGCTACTCCAGTGTGCCTAGAGTAGCCTATAGTGCTTTTTATATTTAGTAAATTTTAAGCAGAATTCTCAGTCTTACATTTCTCAACCTTTCTTTCTCTTTTTTCAGGATATTGAAAAGATTTTTAGTAACATTTCAGATATACATGAATTGACTGTGAAACTTTTAGGTTTGATTGAAGACACAGTTGAAATGACTGATGAAAGCAGTCCTCATCCCTTAGCTGGCAGCTGTTTTGAAGATTTGGCAGAAGTAAGTTTACAAAACTACTTTATATTATCATTAAAGTCCTAAATGCTGTAGTAAGAAATTTAGAGACCAGCCTTGGCAACATAGTTAAAAAATTTCCATAAAAAATTTTTAAAAATAGCCAGGCATGGTAGTGCCCATCTGTGGTCCCAGTGACTCAGGAGGCTGTGGTAGGAGGATTGCTTGAGCCCGGGAAGTCAAGCTGATGATTGTGTCACTGTACTCCATCATCCTGGGTGCCAGAGTGAGACCCTGTCTCCAAAAGAAAAAATTTTAGAAGATATTCTATATGAAAATTAGAAGATACCACTGGCCGTTATAAAAAGATATTTAAGATTTAACCAATAACAGACTAAAATCACATTGCCTATATAGTGACACTTTCTTTATAGTGTATTTATGGCAATATTTATAGTGAAAGTTTATGTACTAGAGTAGAAACATTTAGGAATTTCTTTTTTATTTGTAAGTATGTTCAAGATGAAGGAAGATACATTTTATTGACCATAGCTCTTTACCTTCTGTGGATTTTAAACTTAAAGTTGGAAAGAAGGTTTATATTATTTTAATGTTTTTCAAAGTAAAAATCATTTTGTTGTCTTTTAAATGACTGTAAAAGTAATGTAGCTCATTGTGAAAATATTCAGTAAAATAGAGAGAGATATAAATTAGATGGAATCACTTTATTTTACAACATCCAGAGATAACTTGTCCTTATAAATATTTTTCTGTGCATACATACAAACCTATGTGTGTTTGCAAAAATAGAAACCTACTGTTTTATAACTTGCTATTTTTACTGTCGTAAACATTGTTCACGTTAATGTATATACTTCAACACAATTTTTAAGTATAAATAATGCGATGTTATATGGAGACACCATAATATATTTTAACTATTATGCATAAGGTTGTAGTTTTTTCCTTTTTTTTTTTTTTTTGTTAACAACACTGCAACAAACATACTTGCACTATACCCTGATATTCTAATCATTTTTAAGGATATATTCCTAGAAGTGGAATTTTAGTGCTAAAGACTAGGTACATTTTTAGAACTTCGAAACATTTTGCCATGTTCACTTCCAGGTAAGTTCCAGTGTAAGCTTCCTTCTTTCTCCACCCCTCCCCTTCACTATCTCTGGATATTACCTTATTCTTGTTCTTTTTTCAAAAATTTTTTTGTTTTCATATCTGGTTCTGCAGCTATCCCATTTTTGCCAGTCTAACGGGAAAAGAAATCTATCTCTCTTTCTTCTCCTCTTCTTTTCTTTTGTCTTTTCTTTTCTTTTCATCTCCCTCTGTCTTTACTTTTGAGACAGGGTCTCACTCTGTTGCCCAAGCTGGAATATAGTGGCATAATCGTAGCTCACTGTAACCTCAAACTCTTGGGTTCAAGTGATCCTCTTGCCTAAGCCTCCTGAGTAGCTGTGCCATAATGCCTGGCTAATTTTTAAAAAATTGTTTTTTTAAGAAACAGAGTCTTGCTATGTTGCCCAGACTGGTCTTGAGCCCCTGGGCTCAAGTGATTCTCTTACCTCGACCTCCCAAATCCCTGGGGTTATAGATGTAAGCCACCTTGCTTTCCTTTATTTTTATTTTCTTAAACTAATGATGTTGAACATCTTTTCATGCTCATTGGCCATTTTTATTTCTTTTGGAAAACAGAGCTTTCAAAGTGTGGTCTTTAGATTTCATTTTAAAAAGTTTCCTAGTTTTATAATGTCTGCCAATATTTTTCTGAAAATATAGGTCGCCTATATTACATCCACTTTGTATACAAAGAAACTAATAGTATAGAAGTATTGTTACTGATGTCTAATCAAAATATTCAGACTTGATTCTTTTTTTATTTCCAGTACCCTGCAAAGTTGCAGAAAAAGTTTGATGTTATTATATTAATTTTTTAGAGATAGGTGTCTGTTTTGCTCAGGCTGGACTTGAACCCATGAGCTCAGGCAGTTCTCTTGCCTCAGCCTCCTGAGTAGCTGAGATCATAGGCACATGCCAACTGTGCCTGTCTCAGCCTTGGTTCTTTTTTTTTTTTTAAGTAGAGATGTGGTCTCACTATGTTGCCTGTACTGGTTTTGAACTCCTGGCCTCAGCTATCTTCCCACCTTGGCCTCCAAAAGTGGTGGAATTATAGGCATGAGCCCATGCCTGGCTATCAGCTTTGACTCTTAATAGAATGTTTTTTTGTTTTTGGGGGGTTTTTTGAGATGGAGTCTCACTCTGTTGCCCAGGCTGGAGTGCAGTTTGGTGATCTCGGCTCACTTTGACTTCCGTCTACCAGGTTCAAGCGATTCTCCTGCCTCAGCCTCCTGAGTAGCTGGGATTACAGGTGTGTGCCACCACGCCTAATTTTTGTATTTTTAGTAGAGACAGGGTTTCGCCATGTTGGTCAGGCTGGTCTTGAACTCCTGATCTTGTGACCCACCTACCTCAGCCTCCCAAAGTCCTGGGATTACAGGCATGAGCCACCGTGCCTTGCCTAGAATGTGTTTTATATTATGATAATTTGTGTTCTGGTTGCTTACTGTACTCCTAAAGGTATGGTTCTAAAAATATTGTATCATTTTTAAAATTTAATTTAATTTTTAAATTTTGGTTATATGTATATATTATTAAATGTACCATTTTAGCCATTTTTATGTGTTATCATTCAGTAGCGTTAAATTTACAATATTGTGCAATCATTATCATTATCTAACTTTTCTGTCATGCTAAACAGAAACCCTACCGAATGAGCAGTAACTTCTTGTTTCTTCCAACTCTTGGTAACCTCTAATCTACTTTCTGTCTCCATGAATTTTAGCCATTTCAGATTAGTGGAATCATATAGTATTTGTCCTTTGTGTCTACTTACTTAGCATAATGTTTTCAAGATTCATTCATAGCATAGCATATGTTGGAACTTTATCTCTTTCTATGGTTGAGTAATCCGTTGCATGTCTATACTTCTTTATTCATTTGCTGATGGACACTTGGATTGCTTCCACCTTTTGGCTATTATGAATAATGCTGCAATGTTTTCATTTCTTCTGGGTATATACCTAGGCTTGGAATTGCTGAGGTCATATGGTAATTCTGTGTTTTACTTTTTGAGGAACTGCCAAATTGTTTTACATGGGGGTGAACCATTTTATATTCCCACTAGCAGTGCATAAGGGTTCTAATTTCTCTGCATCCTTGCCACAACTGTACTTGTTTATTTTCCCCAAGAAAACATACTATATAAAAAATGCTTATTTTAAAAATACAAAAATGAAACAGATCTCTTAGGACTAACTAGACATTGGGGTTATTGATTATTATGAAATAATAGAAATTTAAATATAGACATTGGCAAGCTATGAACAGTTTCTGCTTTGTTTTTTTACTGTATTTTATCTTTGCTTTCTTTTTCTAATTTTGGAAACTGTAGAGTAGGTGTAAAACAGGTATCACTTTTCCTTCTTTTGAAAATATCCTAGGCTGGCCACAGTTGCTCATGCCTGTAATAATCCTAGCACTTTGGGAGGCCAAGGCAGGAGGATCCCTTGAACCTAGAAGTTTGAGACCAGCCTGGGCAACATGGTAAAACCTTGTCCCTACAAAAAATTAGCCAGGCATGGTAGAGCACGCCTGTAATCCCAGCTACTTGGGAGAATGAGGTGGGAGGATCATCTGAGCTCAGGAGGTCAAGACTGCAGTGCACCGAGATTACACCTGGGTGACAGAGTGAGAGACCCTGTCTTAGAAAAATAAAAGAAAATGAAATATTATAAACTCCTTCGGGAGGCTGAGGCAGACAGATCACGAGGTCAGGAGATCGAGACCATCTTGGCTAACATAGTGAAACCCTGTCTCTACTAAAAATACAAAAAATTAGCCAGGCATGGTGGCACGCGCCTGTAGTCCTGAGGCAGGAGAATCGCTTGTACCTGGGAGGTGGAGGTTGCAGTGAGACGAGATTGCACCACTGCACTCCAGCCTGGGCAATAGAGCAAGACTCTGTCTCAAAAATAAAAAATAGATAAATGAATGAATTTAAAAAAAAAACTCATTTTGTAAGCATATCAGAATTTCAAATCCCAGCCTTCATTAGTAGCTTTTTCATTTACTGAAAAAAATGTGCATAAGCATTACAAAAAAAAATTTTTTTAAGAGACAACATTTGGTTATTTTGTGCAGGCTGTTCTTGAATTCCTAGCCTCTAAGTGATCCTCCTGCCTCAGCTTCCCAAGTAGCTGGTATTACAGGCGCAAGCCACCATACCTGCCTTGCATAGCATTTTAATAGTTTGATGCTTGTGATTACAAGGTCAGTGACCTATTTTAAGAACCTGTAGCCTCTTATTATTTATTGTTCAAGGTCACGCTTACATTAAAACAAATGTACTAGTTGCAGCCATAGTTATTGTTTGTCCTTGGAGAAGTAGGAAAAAGTGATGAAATGTAGTTGAGGACTTGAATAAAAATTTGCCATTAAGGCCTGGGTTGGTGGCTCATGCCTGTAATCTCCACTTTGGGAGGCCAAGACAGGTTGATGTCGTGAGCCCAGGAGTTTGAAACAAAGACCAGCCTGGGTAACATGGCAAGATCCCATCTCTACAAAAAATTCAGAAATTAGCCAGGCATGGTGGTGCGCCTATAGTCCTAGCTACTCAGGAGGCTGAGGTGGGGCGATTGCTTGAGTGTAGGAGTGAGGCTGCAGTAAGCTGTGATTGCGCCACTGCACTCCAGCCGGGACGACAGAGCAAGACCCTGTCTCAATTGAAAAAAAATTGCCTTTAAATAATCTGTACCAAATTGGTAGCAAATATATTCTTTTAAGCCTAATGCTTTTTCTCTTTTTAAAAAAATAGGAGCAAGCATTTGATCCTTATGAAACATTATCACAGGACATTCTTTCACCAGAGTTTAGTGAACATTTCAGTAAACTGATGGCCAGACCTGCAGTTGCTCTACACTTCCAGGTAAACTTAAACTGAATGTTATTTTTTTAGTAAAGCAAATAAATAAATATCTCACTATTTTATCCTTCAAATGTTTGTTAATTCTAGAATCCTTTTATAAAGCATATGAGAAAATATTTTATTAATCCTTTTAATCTTGTTAATCCTAAACCTATTTTAGATTGTCTTCTGTTTTCTCTCTGGAGCTCTATTTGTTCTTACTGTAGAAATCTTTTATAGTACAACATCACGAATACTGAATGACCAGAAGAATCTGGCACATACTAGATCAGGGGTATAAAGATGAATCTGGCCGGGCATGGTGACTCACGCCAGTAATTCCGTCACTTTGGGAGGCTGAGGCAGGCAAAGTACTTGGTCAGGAGTTTGAGACCAGCCTGACCAACACGGTGAAACCTTGTCTCTACTAAAATTGCAAAAATTAGCCAGGCATGGTGGTGTGCGCCTGTAATCCCAGCTACTCAGGAGGCTGAGGCAGAAGAATCGCTTGAACCTGGAAGGTGGAGGTTGCAGTGAGCCGAGACTGCTCCATTGCACTCCAGCCTGGCTGACAGAGCGAGGCTCTGTCTCAAAAAAAATAAAAAAAAATAAAAAACTTAAAAAATGAAATAAAAAAATAAACTGGCTTTTAGCCCCTGACATTTGAATATGGTAAAATCCTTATTGTCCTAAAACAAGCAAGGAAACAAATAAACAAATATTTCTTCACTCTGGTAGAATAATTAACTAGAGTGAAGAAAGTTTTGTTTCATTTCCTCTTTAGTTTTTTCTTCGCAGCCAATTGTCTTTATATTATTTTTTACCGTTCTTGATCAAAACACTATCATGTATGTTTTAGTCAGGATATAAATTGACAACTAATTTAATTGCCAAATGCAGTGGATATTTTTATCTCATATTTATGTCTGTAGTATTTGTTACTGCTCTTGTCTCGGTTCCTGTATTAGTCCATTCTCACACTGCTGTAAAGAAATACCTGAAGGCTGGGTGCAATGGCTCACACCTGTAACCCAGCGCTTTGGGAGGCCAAGTTGGGCGGATCATCTGAGGTCAGGAGTCCGAGACCAGCCTGGCCAACATGGCAAAACCCCATCTTCACTAAAAAACACAAAAATTAGCCAGGCATGGTGGTGTGCACCTGTAATCCCAGCTATTTTGGGAGGCTGAGGCAGGAGAATCACTTGAACCCAGGAGGCAGAGGTTGCGGTGAGTCAAGATTATGCCACTACACTCTGGCCTGGGTGACACAGCAAGCAAGACCCTGTCTCAAAAAAAAAAAAATACACACACACACACACACACACACACACACACACTGGGCGTGGTGGTATACGCCTGTAGTCCCAGCTACTATAGAGGCTGAGGCAGGAGAATCACTTGAACCCAGGAGGTGGGGGTTGCAGTGAGCTGAGATTGCACCACTGTCCTCAAGCCTGGGCTACAGAGTGAGACTCTGTCAAATACATACATACATACCTGAGACTGAGTTATTTATAAGGAGAAGAGGTTTAATTGGCTCAGAGTTCCACAGCCTCTAGGAAGCTTGGCTAGGAGGGCCTCAGGAAACTTAGAATCATGGCGGAAGGCAAAAGGGAAGCAGGCAGGGAGATGTCACATAGTTTTAAACAACCAGATCTTGTGAGAACTCTACCACAAGAACAGCATTAAAGGAAGAAACCTGCCCCCCGCCCCATGATCCAGTCACCTCCCACTAGGCCCCACCTCCAACATTGGGGATTACAGTTGGACATGAAATTTGGGCAGGGACACAAATTCAAACCATATCAGCTTGTATGATACTGCATTTTCCGTTTTCATCTTCTCTGATTTCTTCTTCTCACTCTCGTTAATTATAGCTGTTATCTAACTTCTATTATCAGCCCCTGTTTTTCTGTCATTCTGTGCTCTCCTTTGGTGACTTCTTCCTTATCTATATACTGGTGACTTCTTTTTATTTATTTTTTTAAAGACAGAGTCTTGCTCTGGAGTGCAGTAGCTCAAGCTTGGCCCACTGCAGCTTCCACCTCCTGGGTTCAAGTGTTTCTCCTGCCTCAGCCTCCCGAGTAGCTGGGATTACAAGCTCGCACCACCACACCCAGCTAAGTTTTGTATTTTTAGTAGAGATGGGATTTCACCATGTTGGACAGGCTGGTCTTGAACTTCTGACCTCAGGTGATCTGCCCTCCTTGGCCTCCCAAAGTGCCGGGATTACAGGTGTGAGCCACCTCGCCCGGCCGGTGACTTCTTATTTGTATTTCCAGGCCATCACTTTTTTTTTTGAGCACTCTGTATATATGTGTATGTGTCTATACACTTTCATATAACCAGCTGCCTGGAACTAATGCATTTGGATACCCTAAATGCACTTCAGATATGACATGTTTAAACTTGTCATCTGAACTCACAGAAAAAAAAAAATAAAAAGAAGTAAAAATAAATAAATGAAACTTGCCATCTTACCATCTTCTTGAACTTGAACTTACCATCTTCTCCTTGCCTTCTTTACTGTAAATTCCCATTATTTATTATCTTCTACTTCTCTACTCTGAAAAATTTATCATGGAATAAAAATTATACTTATTTCTCAAAATTATTTTAAGAGAGAACTATTTTAAAAGTTAACTCTTATATATTCATATAAACCATAAAGTATACATTAAATGCACACTCTATCTTTGCATGCTCATTAAAAGCACTCACAACACATTTCTTGTTTTAGTCCTATTAGGAATTTTTGCTGTGGAATTTGAATGTTAAAGGATCCAATTATTAACAGAGCTGTCGCCCTAGATACTCAGTGAAATTGGAAGAGTTACATGAAATCCCTTTTCAGGACAAACTCTTTTGTATTAACTTAAAAAAATTCATTCAGTTTAGCATAAAATAATGTGTCCTTGATAAAACTGAAAACAGAAAGCATCTTTGGAAGCTGTATAGCATACTTTATTTATTTATTTAGAGACAGGTTCTTACTCTGTTGCCCAGGCTGGAGTACAGTGGCACAATCTCGGCTCATTGCAGCCTCTACCTCGTGGGTTCAAGCAATTCTTCTGCCTCAGTAGCTGAGAGTACATGTGTGCACCACTGCATCTGGCTAATTTTTGTATTTTTTGGGTAGAGACAGAGTTTCACCATGTTGACCAGGCTGGTCTGTTGGCCATAAGGCACTGTGCCTGGACTGTATAGCACACTTAAAAAAATAAGATTTAAAGTTGGAACTTAAGGCTTTGGGCCAATTAATAGTGAATGTTTGTTTGTTTGAGATGGAGTCTCGCTGTTTCACCCAGGCTGGGGTCCAGTGGCGCCGCTTGGCTCACTGCAGCCCTTGCCTCCTGGGTTCAGGCAGTCCTCCTGCCTCAGCCTCCTGAGTAACTGGGACTATAGGCTCATGCCACCACACCTGGCTAATTTTTGTATTTTTAGTAGAGATGGAATTTCAGCATGTTGGCCAGGCTGGTCTTAAACTCATGATCTTAGGTGATCTGCCGGTGTCAGCCTCCCAAAGTGCTGGGATTATAGGTAAGAGCCATTGTGCCCAGCCAGTTAATAGTTATGTTACTCTGAGCAATTCACTTAATCTCTGAGATTGAGTTTGCTCATTTGCAAAATGGTGATCATAATAATATATATCTCTTATTAGGAAATTAAATGATAATACATAAGCATAAGCACAATGTTTGACATGTGTTTAATACTCAAATGTAGGTACTGTTACTATTAGAGGACTCCTTACACTGTAAATACATGCTGCAAAAATTTTAGAATGCACTTTATTAGCCATTTTAGTACAGATGAGCAAAACCGTTGATCTTGTAGACTAATTTTGAAGTTTCATATTGGTTCCAGTTCAAGCACTATATATAAAATATCCAGAGTAATTCATATCACTGTATTAATTAGTTTAATGTTGTCTTAGTCCATTCAGGCTGCTCTAATAAAATATCATAAACTGGATAGCTTATAAACAATAGAATTTATTTCTCACAGTTGGAGGTTGGAAAGTTCCATATCAAGAGGCTAACAGATTTGGTGTCTAGTGAGGGTTTGCTCTTCTGGTTCATAGATGACGCTTTTTTGCTGTGTCCTCTCAGTGGATGGCGGAAATGAGCTCCCTTAGGCCTCTTTTATAGGGGCACTGATCCCATTCACAAGGGCTCTGCCCTCATGTCCTAATCACCCTCCAAAGGCCCCACCTCTTAATATTGTTGGATTGGGGATTAAGTTTCAATATATGACTTTAGAGGAAACACAGACATTCAGATCATAGCAAATGTGAAAATGAATTAATCTTTAGGAAAATTGTTAGCACTTTTTGTGTTTCCTAGTAAATAGTTTGGTTACTGAGTAATAAGTCTATTGAACAGATTATAATTTAACAAAATGTAAGAATTATGTGAGTATTTATGAAGACTTTTTTAAAGCAGCAGGTTAGATTCTTTCTCACATTATATATTGGTGTGGTTGGTATTTATTTTTCTTATGGGGAGAAACACCACTAAGTCAACGATACAGACATCTAAAATTACCATGAGTTAAATTTATTATAAATTTTAGAAAACCATGTATTCTACAGTAGTTTCCAAAACTGGGGTATACCAATCCCAAAGCTATACACTAGGATTTTTTTCAGGATATATAAAGGCACAGAGAGCTTTAAGGGAATCTGTTTCTAGTCTTCAGAGGCCTTGTTTATGTTTTTTGCATTGTCTTTTCCAGCTTCTTTTACTTGTTACTTTTTGCTGTGTATATTTCCCGTTACGCATTGATCCAAGACGTAAAAACCTCTAGGGCACCAAAGAGGGAAAAAAAAAAAAGATGTTACTCTTATGGGAGAGTCTACTGAGTACAAAGCAAAAGAGTTTACAAAAGAAGTTTATGGAGGTTGATAGTAACAATTCCTGGTAGCCAAAATGTTGTATCTATATATATTATGTCATATCTATTTGTCTAAGAATTAACAAGTGATATGGTTATCACAAGGGTTTATATTAACCTTATTGTAAGTACTTCATCATCATTTGGGATAAAGAAGAGGAGAAACTTGTTCTTATAACTTGATGTAATATATTAGAAGCAATTGTAGTTTCTTCCAGAAGCTTCTAATCCTTGAGACCATGACATTAATATGTTCATTTGAATTTAAGAATAAAGTTTGACTTCTGACAAATTAAGTCTGATGTTGCTTTTTATTTTGACAGTGAAGATTGGCTTTGCTTTTATTTGTTTGTTTTCAGTTAGAAGAGTTGAGTTCATGAGTAGAAGCCTTTGTTAAGTTGTATGACAGACATTTTTCATAAATGAGTTAAATCTGAAGTTTATTCAATTATTGTTTGGTAGAATACATTTAAATCACATTTACAGTATACAGCATTCCCTGAAATGCATCTTTTGTAACTATTTAAATTTACAACATTTAAAAATTGTTCAAGAGGGTACATAGCTTTTCAGAATTCCTTTAGGGTATATGGAAGCCAAAACACAAGCAGTAGAGGATTATTGTGAAAGTTATTTTAGCCATATAAAAGAAAATAAATGTATATGTTTCTCTAATAACTTAAAGGTGGAAAGGGAAAAAAGAACAACTTGATATGCCGCACTAAAGTTTCAATATAGAATATGCATTCTGTTGTAGTTTTGATAAGTCTGCATCTCAGATTTTTAATAGCTGTTTTTGTTAGGCACTGCTGTTGTGTATCCTTGATGTCAGAGACATACATACTGTGATATCTTTTTGCTTTGCAGTCCATTGCTGATGGTTTTAAAGAGGCAGTTCGTTATGTCCTTCCACGTCTTATGCTGGTGCCAGTGTATCACTGTTGGCACTATTTTGAATTACTAAAGGTAAGATTTTGTAACATGGAATCTCAAAGTACTTACCTAATAGAAAAGAGTTTACTTTTAAAAATTATTTTTGGAGACACACAGTACCAGTCTTTTAATTCTTACATTATATAAGTAATTAATAACTTTTATATATAATATTGCTGTTAATTCCTATCTTGTTTATCTTACAAAGGAAATAACTTTTGAAGTTAATATTTTTTTCTGTGCAGTGTCGTATTCTTTCTCTCTTAGCTGGGACCCAAGCAACACATTAAAAATATATGTATAACTTAAAAAAAAATTATCTGCTCTATTTTAATTAGCCAAACACAAGTCCTGGTCACATTGGCTGAGTAGATTTGGAGGCTAGTGATTAATTGGTGGCAAAAGTAGCTCTGGCTTAGGATGTGTCAGGTCATTATAGTCAATGACCTGATTTTTTTTTTTTTGACACAGAGTCTCGCTCTGTTGCCAGGCGCCAGGCTGGAGTGCAGTGGCACGATTTTGGCTCACTGCAACCTCCACCTCCTGGGTTCAAGCAATTCTCCTGCCTCAGTCTCCGAAGTAGCTGGGTCTACAGGTGCGTGCCACCATGCCCAGCTAATTTGTGTATTTTAATAGAGATGGTGTTTCACTATGTTGGCCAGGATGGTCTTGATCTCTTGACTTCGTGATCCACCCTCCTTGGCCTCCCAAAGTAGTGGGATTACAGGCGTGAGTCACCGCGCCCGGCCTGACCTGATTTTAAATGCAGATCTAGTAGCAGGGATTTTAAAAAACCAATCTTTCAGATAGGGGGAAAAAATTCTTTTCAATTATATGGTCAAACCAGCATTTTTAAATGTTGGCAAATATTAGAGGGCAACCATAAGACTAATGATAGGACTTCTAATAAGACATGAACATTACTTTAAAAAAATTAGGCATCCAAATATACATCTAGGCTGCTTATATATTCATATGAAGCCTGTATATCTTTTGATGAGTTCTTTATGGATCCATTAATATCCATGGAGACATACACAATCAAGTTGCTCATCTATTTGTGCATAAAAGCTGGCTACCTCTAGCATCAAATGCTGTGAGTAGTAGCACTCCATAAAAAAGAACATGAAAAAGAGATAAGTATTCATTAGAAATCATCATATGTATTCCTTGCCTAGATGCCTACAAGATGTACATAGAATTGTTTTGGCTTTTATTTATTTATTTTTAATTGTACTTTGGGCTCTGGGATACATGTGCACATCCTGCTTCCTGCAGGATTTTTGCATAAGTACATACATGCCACATCCTCACCACCCCCTTTGCCTACATCAGGCATTTCTCCTGGTGTTATCCCTCCCTATCTGCCCTGCCCCCCACCGTCCCTCCCCTCCCCTCCCTTCCCCTCTATTTCCCCACCTAGCCCAGTGAGTGTTGTTCCCTTCCCTGTGCCCAAGTGTTCTCATTGTTCATCACCTGCCTGTGAGTGAAAACATGCGGTGTTTGGTTTTCTGTTCTTGTGTCAGTTTGCTGAGCATGGTGGTTTCTACATTCATCCATGTCTCTACAAAGGACACGAACTCATCATTTTTTATGGCTGCATAGTATTCCATGGTGTATATGTGCCACATTTTCTTTGTCCAGTCTGTCATCGATGGGCATTTGGGTTGATTCCAGGTCTTTGCTATCATAAACAGTGCCACAACAAACATACGTGCGCTTATGTCTTTATAATAGAATGATTTATAACCCTTCGGGTATATACCCAGTAATGGGATTGCTGGGTCAAATGGAATTTCTGTTTCTAGATCCTTGAGGAATCGCCACACTGTCTTCCATAATGGTTGAACTAATTTACGCTCTCACCAACAGTGTAAAAGTGTTCCTTTTTCTCCACATCCTCTCCAGCATCTGTTCTCTCCAGATTTTTTAATGATCACCATTCTAACTGGTGTGAGATGGTATCTCAATGTGGTTTTGATTTGCTTTTCTCTAATGACCAGT
>CAUYLG010007583.1:0-30147 GCA_963573385.1 Cacajao melanocephalus
TGGATTTATCCACCTGTCGTCTTTGTAATTGCCGACTTTCAGATTGGGTCTGAGTGGACGTCCGGCTTGTTGGTGATGAAGTTTTTTCTGTTTCTTAGTTTTCCTTTGGCGGACACCCCTTCCCCGCAGAGCTGGACCTTCTCGGTTCAGCTGTGCTTACTGTGAAACTCTCAGTCCTCAGCGCTTCCAATTGCTGTTCTCCTTGTGGTGACGGGACCAGCTGAGCCGGAGTCGTCCCGTATACTCCGCGCCGAGAAGCGCTGTGCTGGGGCGCCGGCAAAATAGCCGCGCCGGCCAAAAAAGTTGCGCTGGCGACCCGTGTGTCTCCTCCGCTGGGAATCTCCTAGTCTGTGGGCAACAAGAGTTCATCTGAAAGTGCGGCGTCCACTCGCTCTCTGCGCTTTCACTGGGAGCTACAACCCTGAGCTGTTGTTAATCGGCCATCTTGGATCTCTCTCCCATGGAGCATTTTAAAGCCAAGAACACAGAATATTATGTTGGAAGAAACATTTCATTTAGACCGTCAAGAGAAAACATTTTTAGAAAAAATATTTTTAGCATCAGGCCAACACAATTATGACCCAAAGAAAAAACTTACAGTAGCTGAAAATGATTTGAAGGACAGAGTTATTATTTCGGTCCTTTTAAAAGGGAAGAGAAACCTGAAAATAGCAAGATGCAATAAAAGTTGAACTTTGTGTACAAAAATGTATAATGTCTTATAATTTTACTAAGAGGAGAGCAATACCTTAAGAAAATCTCATTATTGTAACCAACTATTTAGCATATAAGAGAGGTTTTAAAAAATATTAAAACCCAATCTCTATGGAAATTTATAATTTAACACAGTTAAATTTCCCTAGAGATTTCCCTTTTATATGATCAAGACAACTTGATGATCAAGACAACTTGATCATATAAAAGTTTTTTTTTCTTTTCATAAACCCTCTAATTATAACTTACACAGATCATTCATGACATGCTTGGAAATGATTTGTCCTGAAAATCCCTCTTTCTTTAATAAGCAGTCATTTTATTCTAGGACAAAAATTTACCATACAAGATTCTTTTGTATATAAAACTATTTTTCTTTAAGCTTTCTTACCAAAAATACCTCTTTATTTCTATAACTTTCTTTACCTCTGTCTTATTTCAAGGTTACTTTTACCTTGTTTTATACATAACCTTTAAAAAAGCTTTGAACTAGACAAAAATTATTCACCTTTTAACAAGAACACACTTTTTTTTTTAGAAAGAATGTTTTCCTACTATATATATTTTTTAATTGGAAAATACCCATTTAATAAAATATCTGTTATTTAATATAACTTTAGGTTCTAAATTATGATGTTTATGTACAAGTATTTATCTCATTACATTTACCTAATTATTTTATTTAATAGTTTATCTAGATTATTTATGAAAACTGCAATAGTAATCATTTAAAGTTATTTCCCTGTCATCATTTACAACCTGTGAATTTCAGTTTACCTAAGTAAGAACCTTAAGATCAAACATGTGGCTATTTTACTAAGTAATTCAAGATTTAGCTGTTTTCATTAAACCAATATTAGCATCTTATTTATCAAAAATTATAAAAGCAAAGTCATTCTTTTTTGGGTTGAGTTTATAGTTTAATAACCCTTATGCCAAATTTTGACACCTTATGAAAGAGACAAGGGATAAGTATGAAATCTCTTGATCAATAAATGCAAACAAAAATATACACTGACAGTTTTTAAGACATTTCTAATATTATTTTACTAATAATTTAAAAACTAGCTCATGAAAGATTTTACTTAAGTCCTGTGAGCTTGAAAAGCATTTGAGCTTATTGTTTCATTTATAAGTACTCCTTACCTTTAAGCCAAATTTGGTACCTTGAGGCCAAAAACATATAACAAAACAAGTGTACATACACATAAACACACATATGCACACTCATACACACGAAGATCCTAAAACCTGGCATGCCCTTCCATTTACACAGCCACTCACAAATGGAGACATCATAAAACCAAACAGGGTGCCTAAGAGGGGATCATTCTTCCTGTCTTTCCTCATTCTTAGATGATTTGTTTCCCATAATTTTTCTTAAAAGGAGCAACTGAGCTGTGACCTAAGGTTTAGCATGGGGGAGTTCAAGTGTGCTGGTTGTGCGCGGAACTACACAGTGTGACACCACAGAGTCGTTTCGGCCCTCTTAATGTTGCAGTTGCTCTCTCCAGAGGTCTAGCATCTCTGGGAGGGCTCATAGTGTGAAGCGATAAGCTTCTATATGCACTTACTAGATAAGCCTTTTTCAACTAATTATGTTGGTAGTTCCCTATAAGGCTGCCGCATGTCACGGGGGGTTAACCCCCAGATACTCCCACTTGGCCTTGGTCACCCAGGGGTGCCTTTTCGCTGGGAACTTGAAAGAGCAAAATGCCTTTTCTCTTCAGAGCTGAGGAAACTCAGTCTCTCATTTATCTGTGAAAATGGCAGTTCAGGTCCCCATGGAAAAGCACAGAGAAGCCAGTTCAGATTAATTATAGTAATTCTAATGTTAAAGAGAATTAAGACCAACTGGCTGTTAATCATAACTTTATCCAAGACAAAACCCTAATTCAGCTACTTACCTAGGAGCTGGCCTCAGGCCAAAGACTGCTCTCTACCATCCTAGAAGCAGAAAAAATTCAAACTGGCCTTCTCTGTTGGAAGTGAGCTCAAACTCCAGAAAAAAGTTACCTGCCTTCCATTGTCATGAAAGCGGAAAAACTTGTCTTCCTTGTTGGAAGCAAGTAAAACTCAGAAAAAGAGTTGTACAGCAAAATAAACTTTAGATCTCAACCATATTTTGGGCAATTGGGGATTTTCTGGAGGGAGGGAAGTTCCAGGCCTCAGTAAATTGTCCTGTTGGTTTGAGCCATAAACGCTCCAGCTGGTACCAAGCACCAATAAGAGATTTGTCAAAGGTCAGGGCCACCTCTATGCAGAGTCTTTTCCATTGGTCACCAAATCATAAACCAAAAGGTATCTGAGATAGGTCTTAATACATTTAAAAAGTTTATTTTGCCAAGGTGAAGGACATGCCTGTGACATAGCTTCAGGAGATCCTGATAAATGTACCCAAGTTGGTTGGGGTACAGCTTGCTTTTATACTTTTAGAGAGACATGAGGCATCAATCAATATGTGTAAGATGTACCTTGGCTTGGTTCAGCAGGGCAGGACAACTTGAGGTGGCGGGGGGGAGCTTCCAGATTGTAAGTAGATAAGAGACAAAAAGTTTCATTCTTTTGGGTCCTTGATCAGCCTTCCACTGAATACACAATTTAGTCTGGCTCAGTGAATCTGCTTTTTTACATAAATAATAGGGTAGAGGAAGCAATCAGATATGTATGTTCAAGGTGAGCCTCAGTGGGATGACTCTGAGTTCCGTCTGTCCTTTGTACGTGAGGCATATCCTTGTGGTCAAATTGTGAGGGAGGTATGTAGCTTTGTATCTCTGTAGCTAGCTTATTTAGGAATAAAATGGGAAGCAGGCTTGCCTGCCATAGTTATTAGACTGACTTTTCCCTTGCATCAGTGATTTTGCAGTCCCAAGATTTATTTTCTTTTCAAAACTCATAAAAGTAATATTTTTCAATCATAATAAATATCAAACTTGGTTTATAATTTTGAAAATGTTAATTTTATTGTATCAATTTTTGAAGGAGAAATTACTTTTCTTTTATAATAAATGCTATACTTTATTGAAAACAGTTACACGAAGTATATGCTTCATTTGTATTACACTACAAAAACATGTGATTAATTTAACCAAATGCTGAGCCATCAGTCCAGGTGCATGGCTCAAGCTTGTAATCCCAGCACTTTGGGAGGCCAAGGTGGTGAGATCACTTGAGCCCAGGAGTTCCAGAACACCCTGGAAATCATGATGAAACCCCATCTTTACAAAAAATTTTAAAAATTAGCCAGGTGTGGTGGTGTGCACCTGTAGTCCCAGCTACTTGGGAGGCTGAAGTGGGAGGATCATTTGAGCCTGGGAGGCAGAGGTTGCAGTGAGTAAGATTGTGCCACTGCACTCCTGCCTTGGTGACAGAGCGAGACTCTGTCTCAAAGATTGAATTTGCTGAGATTAAAACACTGAACACACACACACACACACACACATACACGTTTCCCTACCATATTACACAGTAACACTTCAAAAGATTAAATCTTTCTTTAACTGACTGGGCAAAGGGCTGTCTTTCCTTACCCAACAGGTTAAATACTGCAGAGCTAATAGATTGGAGTGACTTTTGACCTACTCACATATTAAAGAAAAAACTGTTCAGTTTTTACTTCAAAAGTAAGTTGTCTTTTGTTCTTTCTACTGCATAGGTTAGTAGCGAAAAGCAGGTATGGTTTTGTAAAAAAAAGATAAGAAGTTCTGTAATATGCCACATTTTAAGCAGTTTTTTTAGCCTCGAGAATCTCTAGTTTGTTCAAAACATATCTGGGGTGACACTGAGAAAGCTAAGATGAGGCTAGAAAGAACCAAAGGAGAGGAATAATTATGACAGTAATAATAAAAGGGAAGGAAAAAAGAGTTGATGAAATGCCACTAAAATAGGATTAACTTCTCTTTTTGAATCAAGTTTATGATATCTATTATTTCTGGTCAATTTATTTATAAAATACCATAGTTTAAGAAGTTCCCTAGAAAAAATCTTACGCAAAAGCTCCATTCATTTCTGAAAATACTTGTAAATTTTTTACTTTAAGAGAAAAAAATGTGCTTGTTTTCTGCTTTTGGGAACATTATGCTGGTCTCTTAAAAGTTTCTTTAAAGTTTTTAGCTTAGAGTCACTGTAACTTATAACTGGAGGTATTATCAGCCTTTGGGTTGGACTTATGAACTATGTACCTTAGAAATGATACACACCCTACCAAATGTGTTGAGCATACAAGGGCAATCAACTTGGGGCCTACCACTCGTGGAAATTTGATTTTCATTTTTCATGTTAAAGAATGATTCCCACAGTATGTACAGAAGTAATTTAGAATACTAAAATTACCTTCAGTATTTTGAGGTTTCCTGAGGCTTGGGGCCATTTGTTCAGTATTGCAACAAAGTTTCGTTATTTTGAGTGAAGACTGTAGAGAAATGGAGACTGAGGAGGTGCCTTGTGGGTGACTTAGATTTGGGACCCTCTTTGTCCCCTCCCCCTTCAGTAATGATATGGTTTGCTTTCACCAAAGTTATAGTCTTGCCTTTTGTAAATATTTGTCCACATTTCTGAATTTTTAAATATTTACAATCATAATTTATATTCAAAATCTATAACAATTTTAATGGTAAGAGTATTGTATCTAAATTCAGTTCTTAATTCCATTGAGATAATATATACATAGACTCACAGGAAACAGGAACACCAAAGGTAGATTCTGAAGACAGTATCTTGACTGACTTCTATATCTGTTAGGATTCTCTAGAGAGAAAGCATTTGTTATGGAAATAAAATGTTTGTTGTGGAAAAGAAGAGCTGAGAATTAAGCCAAGAAATTTGGCTTTTTTTTCCCTTCTCTTCTCCTTACCTCTAAAATCCTAATCTTCCCATAACATCATGTTGTATACCTTAAATATACACAGTAAAATTTATTTGAAAAAAGTTTCTCAATCATCAACTCCTCGTCCTTGTACAAGAACAAGAATCTCCTGTACAAGCATCCTGGTACATAATATGTGGAGAGATTTATGGTTATTTGTCTTTCCTCACTGAAGGGAAGCTGAGATTCAAATCTGTTCTAGCAAACTATTTTCTAACACTAAAATTTTATTTGTTCCAACTTTTTATTTGAGAAACAATACAATAGTTGGATGAAATAAAATTAGAAGATCATAAATATATAATGGACACTCAGAAAATACCAATATTCTTCCATACTCTAGAATGTTTTTTTAATTCCTTAAACATGTACTTACATGTTTTTGTATACTTCAACTGCGTATTTTTGTACTTTATTTCACTTAGTATTTTAGGCAAACATATTTACATGTTGCATCATTATCTTTGTAACTAGTTCTGATATCTGCATACATTCTTTCAGGCTGAAATACCGTATTTAAGCATTACTTATCATTGGGTATTGAACTTGGTTTTTATTTTTTCTCATCTCATAGATGCTAGAATATGTAGTGGTGAATACTACATGTGTGAATATCTACACGTAGCTACGTAATTTTTATTACAAAATCATTTTGGACTTATCCTTAGACAAGGGATTCCTAGTTCAAAGGATTTAGCTAGCATGTGTTCCAGTGATAAAATTCCTTTACAACAGGAATAAGAGTTTAAGTAGAATTTTAGGTATATTCAGATTCTTAAGTTTCTAAATCTATTTTGAGAGAAAATAACCTTTTTTTCCCAAAGGGCTGCTAATGGCTAGCCAATGCTCTAAGAAGACATTGAAACCAGTCAAGTTCTTGCCTTGATTCTACTGAAGGCACATTGGGTGGCTGGACTTTGAAAGCAGGCTTCTGGGTAAGTACCATTGTTTGGGTTTGGGGGATAGCAAATATTTAGCAGAAGTGCTTTAAGAAGCAATTATCTACACAATGAGCAAGGAGGACACTTAAAAATGCAACTTTAATAGGTATACATTGACTATAGAGCTTAGAAATACTGGTGGAAAGATAAGGTCAGGCATTATTACCTGGGATTAAATTAGCTAAAATTTTCCAGGGAGATGAAGTTCTCTACTAGGGTCTCTATGTATTTTTTTTAGTAGTGTTTTTTTCATTAAGACATTTAAACTTAATTTTATTTTAGATTAAGGGTTACATGTTCAAGTGTGTAACATGAATATATTGCATAATGGTAGGGTTTGGGCTTCTAAGTATACCCACCACCCAGATTGTGACCAATGTACCCAATAGGTAATTCTTCAACTGTCATCCCCCTTCCAACCTCCTCCTTTTCTGAGTCCCCAGTGTTTATTGTTTCCATCTTTATGTCTATGAACTATAAACTCATTGTTTAGCTCCCACGTATAAGTGAGAACATGTAGTATGTTTCTGTGTCTGAGTTATCTCACTTAGAATGATGACCTCCAGCTCTATCCATGCTGCTTCAAAGGGCATGATTTCTTAAATTTTTTATGGCTTCATAGTATTCCATAGTGTATATATACCACATTTTCTTTATCCAGTCCACTAACGAGGAGCACTTACGTTGATTCCATGACTTTGCTATCGTGAATAGTGCTACAATGAAGATATGCGTAAAGCTGTCTTTTTGTATAATGATTTCTTTTCCTTTGAGTAGATAGGCAGTGGTGGCGTTGCTGGGACGATTGATAGTTCTATTTTTAGTCCTTTAAGTAATCTCCATGCTGTTTTCCATAGAGGTTGTACTGATTTACATTTCCACCAGAAGTGTATAAGTATGCCCTTTTCTCTGCATCCATGACAACATTTTTTTTGACTTTTTAATAACAGCCATTCTGACTGGTGTAAGATGATATCTCATTGCAGTTTTGACTTGAATTTCTCTGATGATTAGTGATGTTGAGCATTTTTTCATATATGTGTTGGCCTCTTGTATGTCTTCTTTTGAAAAATGTCTGTTCATGTCCTTTGCCCACTTTTTAATGGGGTTGTTAGTTTTCTTCTGAATTTTGCTTGAGTTCCTTGTAGATCCTGGTTATTAGTCCTTTGTCAGAGGCATAATTTGCAAACATTTTGTCCCATTCTGTAGGTTGTCGGTTTATTCTGTTGATTATCTCTTTTGCCGTGCAGAAGCTTTTTAGTTTAATAAATCCTGTTTGTTCCATTTTTGTTTTTGTTGCATTTGCTTTTGGGGTCTTAGTTATAAATTCTTTGCATATGCCAATGTCAGGTTTTCTCTGTAAACAGGTAAAGTTTTCTATTAGATACTTCAAACAAAAAGATGTTATTTTTGATGCTAACTTCTAGGTCTATCCTCAATTTTGTGCCAATTCTCTGTTCCAAGGCTTTGATTTATGCTGAGGAAAAGATATTTCATTGAGTAAAATTTCAAGTGTAGAAGTGTCCATTCTTTTTTGAAGATTTCTGTGGGTAGAGACCTTCTTAATAGGCTCATTCTGCCCTGTGTTTTTCTTTTTTCCTTTTCTTTTTCTTTTTGAGACAGAGGCTTGTTCTGTCATCCAGGCTGAAGAGCAGTGGCGCTATCTTGGCTCACTGCAGCCTCTGCCTCCCAGGTTCAAGTGATTCTCCTGTCTCAGCCTCCTGAGTAGCCAGGATTACAGGAGCCTGCCATCATGCTCTGCTAATTTTTGTATTTTTAGTAGAGATGAGGTTTCACCATGTTGGCCAGGCTAGTCTTGAACTCCTGACCTCAGGTCATCTGCCCGCCTTGGCCTCTCAAAGTGCTGAGATTACAGGCATAAGCCATTGTTCCCGGCCCCCATGTTTTTCTTACATAAAATGATTATGTGGAAATAGATTCGAATGCTAATTTCAATAAGTTTAGCTTACTCCTTCCCTGAGATACAGAGAAAGCAAATCCTTTATTCCACTTCCTTCTTTCTGTCCCTGCCATTCAGACATTAGTATCGACAGTTGGTATTTAAAAGCAATTAGTTTTTCCCCAATATTACTTTAGATGAAGATTATCTATGTCCTGAATAAATAAGTTTATAAGTTATTTAAACTACAAAAATCTTTAGCTGTTTTACATATTCTAAACGTGAGGGAAAAAAATTCATTATCTTCAAAACATGAGACTATAATCGTCCTTATGATTTTATTTTATTTTGACTATGGTGATCTCTTTAGAGTAATGTATTTTTCAGCAATGGGAATGACTGGATAATTTGATATGGTAAGGACACATGTTCTTTGGAAGAATAGTATAATTCTTGTTATACTTTCATGTAGCAGTATACTACTAATCTAATTTTTAAAAAAGTTTCCAGTTCCCTCCTAGAATCACAGAACACGTAAATATATCTTCTTGCAGGTAATTTTTGCAAATACGAAATGCTGAGTATATACATAGTTTAACTTAATTTTTTGCCCAGACCATTTTATTGTACCACTTTTGTGGTTTAATACAGCCAAAGTATGTGCTATTACACTTCACTTTGTCACAATCAGAATGACAATACAATCTTACTTATCAAACCTATAAAAAGACCAAAATCTATATATTGCTTTTCTTAAATTAGGCTAGAACCAATGCTTTTAGTAGAAAATGTAAAGTAGTAAAATGTTTTATTAACTTTAAACATGGGAGCACATTATTGTAAGATGTGATTGAGTAGTGTACCAAGGAGCCTTTCAACTTGTTTGGTAGAAGTTTTTGGTTGATTCAATAAATTCAATAAATTCAAGCAAACTGTTGATTTACTATTTCTGGCAGAAGTAAGTCTGCTTTCCTTCAAGAAAGAACGGAAAAGTGAAAAAAGAAAAAAAAGTAAGAGGAAAAAAGATGAAATTTCACAATTCTGTGAGAGGTTATTTTCAGTATATGGCAGACTGCTATAAAGTGATCTTTCAAGAAGCAATAAACAAAATGAGAGGATCAACTTGGAATTTATTTTCATTCAGTGGGGTTTTGCTAAGGCATTGTGTAGTACAGCATTCTGTACACCCAGACAGGCAAAAGGAAAAATAGCTACATTCACCTCTCTGCAGGCCCAGTAGTGATTTGGGAAGATGAGAAAAAATTTAACTAGTATAGCGTTTGTATCATAAATAAGAGGAAATAATTTCATTGATTTAAACACAGGAGTAGATCTCTACCTTCCAAAATGAAATTAAACCCCCTGAACTTAAAGTTGAGAACTTGGTAAAGCTTACATTCTTTATTATAAAATGCATGATAACAATGTATTCTGTATTTCTTTTTCAGTTATAGGTGATGCAACTTGCAAAACAATCCTAAAATATGAAACAAGAATAATAATATTTAAATGTAACATAATCATTATACTTTTTTACCCATCAAAGTGAATTCATTCCATTCTCTTTCATCTGTGCTCATACTTTGCATCAAATATTGGGTAAACCAAAGTGTGTAGGAAGAAATAAACGTTTTCATAGTTATTACTCTTTATAATGGGAGTGCTAAAATTCAAGCACATCTTTTTCAGAAGCTTTGTTAAATCCAGTGGAGTATCCCAGATAGTTTTCACCTTCCTTCTGATTCCATGTTCCTTGACTCTGAATTTCAGAGCACCCCCTATTATCCCAAATGTGCCTTTTCTCTGGGCCTGGAATGCCCCATCTGAATTTTGTCTTGGAAAATTTGATGAGCCATTAGATATGAGCCTTTTCTCTTTAATAGGAAGCCCCCGAATAAACGTCACTGGGCAAGGTGTTACAATATTTTATGTTGATAGACTTGGCTACTATCCTTATATAGATCCAACGACAGGACTAATTGTGAATGGAGGAATCCCCCAGAAGATGCCCTTACAAGATCATTTGGACAAAGCTAGGAAAGACATTACTTTTTATATGCCGGTAGACAATCTGGGAATGGGTGTTATTGACTGGGAAGAATGGAGACCCACTTGGGCAAGAAACTGGAAACCTAAAGATATTTACAGGAATAAGTCTATTGAGATGGTTCAGCAACGAAACGTACAACTTAATCTCACAGAAGCCACTCATATAGCAAAACAAGAATTTGAAAAGGCAGCAAAGGATTTCATGCTAGAGACTATAAAATTGGGAAAAGCACTTCGGCCAAATCACTTGTGGGGTTATTATCTTTTTCCGGACTGTTACAACCATCACTATAACAAACCTGGTTACAATGGAAGTTGCTTCAATGTAGAAATACAGAGAAATGATGATCTCAGCTGGTTGTGGAATGAAAGCACTGCCCTTTACCCATCCATTTATTTGAACACCCAACAGTCTGCTGTAGCTGCTATGCTCTATGTGCGCAATCGAGTCCACGAAGCCATTAGGGTTTCTAAAATACCCAATGCAAACAGTCCACTTCCGGTTTTTGTATATGCCCGCATAGTTTTTACTGATCAAGTTTTGAGATTCCTTTCTCAGGTAAGTAATTAAGGCATGAGGGCTATGAAATGAAATTAACAAAAGATGTTTATTGAAATTTAATGTTATTTTTGAAGGGAGTGAAATCTAGCTTTTAATATTAGAATGTGCACACAAGTAGTTCTACATTATTATATGAATGCAAAATAAGAATATATTTAATCTTTAATGTAATCTCATTATCTCTTAGCAAGCAGGGGGAATTAGGTAGTATAGACAGTGTATGAACTCAGTTTCTTTTCTTTCTTAGGCCTGTTCTCTTTTCAATAGAAGTGATTGAAAGAATAATAGTATCTTATTTGTTCTATAGTAAGGCAATGGCTGTGTAAGAGATAGAAATAGTTGGGAAATATTTAAATTATTATTATTGGGTCAGCATGCTTGGCTTTGGTGTTACTGTCCTATGTATAGCACTTCCATTTTATTTTTTATGTGCTAACTCTTCCTATCGCATTTTCCAGGATGAACTTGTATATACACTTGGTGAAACTGTTGCTCTGGGTGCTTCTGGAATTGTAATCTGGGGAACTCTCAGTATAATGAGAAGTATGGTAAGTTGAATTGGTAGTAAATAGATGAAAATATTTCTGCATTTAATGTTTTGGGGGATTGTTTTGTAATTAAATAAGAAAATAAGTAGTACTATGCTTGGCATATAGTAATAGGTGCTCAATTAATACTAGTTGAATCAAAATACACTTGTGTGATGGTTATAAGGCAGAAAATAGTATGCCTATGTTCCAGTGGGAAAATAGAAATTTAGTGAATAATTGAATTTCTCTAGGCTACGTGACTATTAAGTAGCAAAAACAAGACTACAATCTCAATTTTCTGACATGGTGCTTGGTGTCAGAAGATAGGTCTTTGTTCCTTTATTTTCATTCTTGTTTAATTCTCTGTATCAGATCTTTATCCCCCAACTCATCAACCCTCTTGACTTAATTCAAGAGTAAAGCTGTCATATGGACATTGCTGAGTTGGAGCTGAATTTTTTCTTCTCTGGTGGATGTGGAAACACCAATGATGAACGTACCATGAAGAATGTCAGATGAAGGTCATGGCCCAGGAGTCCTGTCTTAGGACCTTAGCAAATAGCCTACACTCTAGTAGTCCAAGAAATCCTTGAGAAGCATTATATTCATCTCTTGTTCTCTGTATAGAATAGACATTGTCTTTATTTAAAAATGCTTAACAGCAGTTACATTTATGAGATTTTTTTAAAGGTAATTTGAGCCCTTCTGCCTATTTTGCATAATTCTCTTGGCTCTAATTTGATCTCCAATATAAAAAAATAACAGAAAATATAAGTTCAGAGAAAAGTATATGGCCCTTGGGAAAGTCTTTCATGTGTCAGAAAATCATTGTAAAATGATAATTTCTTAAGTAAATTCTTAATTTTTCTTGTTTTCCCAAATCCATAAACTCCCTTCTCAAATATCCTATTGTTTAGAAACATAAATATTTATAAATTTTTATACATTTTATTTTCTTTAAAAATAAACTGAAAACTCCACTCTTACCCTGAGGAGTGAATCAGGCATTCCTCAATGAGTAGGATGACAAGACATACTATTTAAATGTCACCCTTGTTTTTTAATAGCACTTTAATCTTAGATTCACATTCTACTACTATGCCTCTCAAATCATCTTCAGCATTATCCGTACCAGAGACAGTCCTTCAACTTTTATATGACTATTTTCTACTTAATGGCATTGTCCCCAAATTGTCCCCTATAGAGTCTGTTGTGTATATTTCTGCTACCTTTCTCAACTTCTGATCATTTTAAATAATAGATCTATCATTATTTCCCCTTTTTTCCATGTCATTTGTAATCAGTAGTCATGGATTACTTGTCATGTTTTCTCTGATTCATTGACAACTTAAGAAACCCGTAATTGCAGGTTTACTCGCAATTACTGGAATTGACATAAAACAAATGCAAGTAAGTCATTTCTTTCCATTCCATTTTATTAGATCTAGTGGTGTGACAGAGCCAGCCCTGCTGGTCCCAGCTGAGACTAACTGTTAAATATTCAGGAGTTTTGTGAACCAGCTGTTAATCACAGCCATATTAAAAATTAAATGATAAAAACTTACAATAAAAATTATGTTAAAACATAGGTGACACATTTTAATATATCAATCATTTTACCTCATTTGACCATGATCCATTCTCTTGAGACTATTGACATCTTTTCTATCTTTATAAATGAAAATACTATGTCATAATGTGCTGCTCCACACCATGCTACCATAATGTATAATGGTGGTATACTTGATTCCCAGATCTGCATTCAGTAACGTTTGGGCGGTAGGTTGAAATTGGCCATGGCAGGAGTATTTATACCATAAATATATATACAAATGATAAGAACCAGGTCTTACCTATCAGAGAGTCAATTTTGATGTATTTCCATAGACTACAAGTTATGCAGGTTAATGATTCTCAAGTTATCCTCATCCTTTACTCCTCCTTGTGTAATCTTTGTCTCTATGGAGTTGAGAAAGCAACTGCAATGTTTTTTGAACTTGTTATAAATTCTCATGTTCCTTGTATTGGGAACATAGTGTTGGAGAATATTGAAAAAGTCTATGTACTCTTGGAATCGTGAGTACTTAAAAAGTACACAGGTAAGAAACATATTTGATATGGTAAGTGCTATACAGAGAATTAAAACAGAGATGTGGAGAGTTTAACAAGGAAGGTATCAGAGAAGGGTGTTGTCTAATTTAAAGCTGCCATCTGAATGACAAGATGAAGTCAACAGTGTTAAAAATCAGAGGAAAGAGCATTCCAAGCAGTGGAAACAGTAAGTGCAGTTTGAAATGGTCCTGCTGTGCTAGTGAAATAGCTACTATATCCAATGCAGAATGGATGTGGGAAGGTGGTGCACGAGGAAGAAAGGGTTATACTATGTAACACTGTGCACAAGTCAAGAGAAGAAGTTGAATTTCATTCTAAACACCATTCAAAGCCATTGGATAGTTAAGAAGATGGATGGTGGATTAGTTTTCTACTGCTTTCATAAAAATTACAGCAAACTTAGTAGGTAAAAAAAAAAATAGAAGAAATTTGTTATCTTGTAGTCCTTAGACCAAAAGTCCCATATGGATTTCAATGGGCTAAAATCAAAGTGACAGCAGGGTTGTCCTTTCTAGGAAAAGATACTTGCTCATTTGGCAGATTCACTTCCTGGTGGTTTTAGCAATGAGATCCACATTATCTGACTGGCTACTGACAAATGGCTATTTTCAGCTTTTAGAGGCCAGTACATTCCATAGCTCATGGCCCTCTTTTTCTATCTTGAAAGTCAGCCAAAGTGGGTTGAACCTCTCTTACACTTTGAATCTCTCCTTCCTTCATTTCATCTTTCTAACTGAGCTTGAAAAGTTTCTACACTTTCAAGGACTCATGCAATTACATTGAGTCCATCTTGATAATTCAGGATAATCTCCCCTTCTCAAGACCCATTCCCTTAATCACATCTGCAAAGCTTTTGCCATATAAGCTCACATTGTCACAGGTTTCAGGGAATTAGGATACAGATATTTTTGGGAATCACTTATTCTGCCAATAGTAGATGACATCATCTCAAGGAAGATTAAAAGAAATATATTCAGGGCCGGGCGCGGTGGCTCATGCCTGTAATCCCAGCACTTTTGGAGGCTGAGGCGGGTGGATCACGAGGTCAAGAGATCGAGACCATCCTTGCCAACATGGTGAAACCCCGTCTCTACTAAGTACAAAAAATTAGCCGGGTCTGGTGGTGCATACCTGTAGTCCCAGCTACTCAGGAGGCTGAGGCAGGAGAATTGCTTGAAACCAGAAAACGGAAGTTGCAGTGAGCCAGGATCCCACCACTGCACTCCAGCCTGGCAATAGAGCGAGACTCTCTCTCAAAAAAAAAAAAAAAAAAAAATTCAGATGGAAGCTGCCAAGATTCCTTCACATGCCTGCATATCTACCACCACCACTTCCTTTGGTTTGATAAAGGACTGGCACAACCAACTCACTCAATGAAACTGTTGATTATGAAAAAAAGTGATTATCTTTAATATTTCTCAAAGGACAGTGTCCAGGGTTTAGAACATACGAGTCTCAAGATGAATCATTTTAGTTAGCCATCACTCATGCTTTGCCAAATTTGTAAAAGAGTTGTCGTTATTCACCCATAACTTGACTATATATAACATTTAATAGAAAGCATACTCAGTTGAACATTTAGTTTATGTGAGCCAGCAATTTATAAATCACCATTTTCCAGGCATGATGGATCATGCCTGTAAGCCCAAAATTTTGGGAGGATGGGGTTGGAGGATCACTTGAGCCCAAGAGTTCAAGTTCAGCCTCAGCAACATAGTAAGACCTCACTTTTACCAAAAAGTAAAACCAAAATTAGACAGATCTGGTGTCATATGCCTATAGTGCCAGCTACTCAAGAGGCTGAGGCAGGAGGATTTCCTGAACCCAGGAGATCAAGGTTGCAGTGAGCCAAGACTGCACCACTGTACTCCAGCCTGGGCAACAGAGTGAGACCTTGTCTCTGGGAAAAAAACTGTCTGACAAATGTAGTGCTTCTTAAATTTATTTATAATTTATTGAGGGTCAACTGAAGATATGGTAGGCCCCTGTGTTAAGCACATTTATATGTACTGTTCTTTTTTATCTATTTTCACAACAACTTTATGAGATAGGTATCATAATTATCCTTTTTTTCCAGATGATAAAGCTGAGGCATAATCAAGTTAATCAGTTTGCCCAAAGTCACCCAGATAGGAAACTAAGACTTAGAAAGCTTAAGAAATCCCCAAGTTCATACAGCTAGTCATTAATGCAAGTGGGACTCCAATCAGGGCAAATGGATCCCAGAGACCATACTCTAACATACTGTAACAGCTGTAGCATTCTATCCCCCTGATTATTTTATGAATTATGGAGGAAGAGCAAGGATAAGGAATATTAAGCCTCAATTGGTCAATTATTCAGTGGAATGAAATGGTGTGTGAAAGTTACAAATGTTACAAAAAACAGAATAATTTTGTTGGTTAAGGTAAAAAAAGAAAGTATCTTCTACTTTTTGCCACATCTGATTTTTCATTCCGTAAAAAAATTGCTTATTACACTAAATTAATTCACGTATGAACTAACTTGTCCTTTGGTATTCTGACTGTCACAATTTTACAGAAATCTTGCTTGCGCCTAGACACTTACATGGAGACTGTACTGAATCCTTATATAATCAACACCACACTAGCAGCCAAAATGTGTAGCCAAGTCCTTTGCCAGGAGCAAGGAGTGTGTATAAGGAAAGACTGGAATTCAAGTGACTATCTTCACCTGAACCCAGATAATTTTGCTATTGAAATTGAGAAAGGTGGAAAGTTCACAGTACGTGGAAAACCAACATTTGAAGACCTGGAGCAGTTTTCTGAAAAATTTTATTGCAGCTGTTATACCACTTTGAGTTGTAAGGCGAAAGCTGATGTAAAAGACACTGATGCTGTTGACGTATGTATTGCGGATGGTGTCTGTATAGATGCCTCTCTAAAACCTCCCAAGGAGACAGAGGAAACTTCTCAAATTTTCTACAATCTCTCATCCTCCACACCATCTGCCATAATGTTCATTGTCACTATTTTGTTTCTTATTTCTTGTGTAGTGAGTTTGTAATTGCACATGTTAGCTGAAATGAACAATATGTCCATCTTAAAGTGTGCTTTTTAGACTAAATAAATTTCTGAAAACAATAGCTCTTGTTGAAAGATCATTTTTGGAAAGTTCTTTCTGAATAACTATACCGAGAAACTGATAATTTCATTTGTACTTGACAAACACTGCTATATTGTATGAATTCTCAACTACGAGTTCAGGGATTTGTATTCCAGGAATCAATAGCTTGTGTAAATTCTCCAGTTTAGAGTACAGAAACATGTTTTCTGTTTCACTTGCAAAACTACTAGGATTGTTTCAACACTATCATTCTGCACAAGACACTGACATTTTGATGAAATTAAAACTTGATATGGAGTGGTTAAGAACCTCAAAATGAAAACCCTTTCAATAAAACCCATCAATAAGATTTAAAGTGTTTGGACTGGACACAGTGGCTCATACCTGTAATCCCAGCACTTTGGGAGGCCAAGGCGGGTGTATCATGAGGTCAGGAGTTTGAGACCAGTCTGACCAACATGATGAAACCCTGTCTCTACTAAAAATACAAAAATTAGCTGAGCGTGGTGGCATATGCCTGTAATCCCAGCTACTCAGGAGGATGAAGCAGGGGAATTGCTTGCACCTGGGAGGCAGAGGTTGCAGTGAGCTGAGATTGCACCACTGAACTCCAGCCTGGGAGATAGAGTGAGACTCAATCTCACAAAAAAAACAAGAAAAAAAAAAAAAGAAAAAGAAAAAAAAGATTTAGAGTGCTTAGATATTTCTTTTTTTCTCCTCTGCTCATAATCAAGAGAGAGGGAGGTAGAAGGAAAGCAGATGGGTGGAAAAGAAGAAAACAAAAGCAAAGTAGAGATAAGGGAAAGTAATTAGTATTTTTTGCTTTGGTGGCATTGAAGACACTAATTTGCACAGGATTGAAAGGAATATTTTCAGTGTATACAATTAACTTTCGACTCTCTGTTAAAGTGAAGAGAAGTTGTACTTGAATTCCTTACCTAGTCTGACCCGTACAAATATTAATACCACCTCCTTCTTTTCCCCATGCCTCAGACTCCCTAGAAACAAAAACAGATAAAATCACAACGTGGTTTAGGATATTCCAAATCCAATTGGCTAGGTACTCTCAAATGATGGCACAAATCATTAGGGTCTTAAATTTTTTGAGGCGTTACATTTTCTGAGTAATAAAAAAATGTTTTACGTGTAACAGATCTCATTTCTTTATGCTTGAGCTTTGTTTAATATCTGAATTGAGACTGAGCTCCAAAAAGCAATAAAGTTAATTTAAATTATTACACATTTTTAAAAATTAAAAAAATTTTATTATGCATTTTTAGGCTTGAAGTTTTCAAAACTGAGCTACTTGCATGGTCTTTTACATTACGTTAGCCTAAAATCTTTTTTATTCTTTTTTCTCTTTTAATTAGTTGACATGTACTAATTGTACATATTTATAGGGTAGAGAGTAATATTTTGATACATGCATACAATGTGTAATGATCATGATAATAAGGATAACCATCACCTCAAACATTTCTTTGTGTTGGGAACATACAAAATTCTCTCTTCTAGCTTTTTGAACATACACAATATTATTGTTATAGTCACCTCTAGTGGTAAAGAACACTAGAATTTATTCCTCCACTCTAGCCGTTCTGTATCCATTGACCTCTCCCTATCGTTCTCTCCTCCCATCCTTCCTACCCTCTAATAACCATAACAATAATTCCACTCTCTGTGATTTCAAATATTTTTTAGCTCCCACATATGAGTGAGAACATGAGATATTTGTCATTCTATGCCTGCCTTATTTCACATAAGATAATGGCCTTCAGTTCCATCCATGTTGCTGCAACAAATGACATGATTCTATTTTCCTTATGACTGAGTGGTATTCCTTTGTGTACATATACCACATTTTCTTTATCCATTTATCTGCTGATGGACATTTAGATTGACTCCATACCTTGTCTATTGTGAACAGTGCTGCAATAAACACAGGATGCAGATATCTCTTTGGTACACTGATTTCCTTTCCTTTGGATAAATAGTGGGATTGCTCTATCCTATGTGTATTAGTCCATTTTCTTGCTGCTGATAAATTTATAAAGGATTTATAAAGGAAATTTATAAAGGAAAAGTTTAATAGATTCTCAGTTCCATGTGGCTGGGGAGGCCTCACAATCATGGTGGAAGGTGAAAGCCACTTCATACATGGCAGCAACAAGAGACAATTGAGAGACCAGACAAAGGGGAAACCCCTTATAAAACCATCAGCTCTTGAGAGGCTTATTCACTACCATGAGAATAATATGGGGGAAAACCGTCACCATGATTCAGTTATCTCCCACTGGATCCCTCCCACAACATGTGGGAATTATGGGAGCTACAATTCCAGATGAGATTTGGGCAGGGACACAGCCAAACCATATCACTATGGTAGTTGTACTTTTAGTTTTCTGAGAAACCTCCATACTGTTTTTTATAATGGATGGACTAATTTACATTCTCACCAAGAGTTTCCCTTTTCCCACAACTTTGCCAGTGCTTGCTATTTTTTGTCTTTTGATAATAGCAATTCTAACGGGTGAAAGATATCTCACTGTAGTTTTGATTTGCATTTCTCTGGTGATTAATAATGATGAATTTTTTTTTCATATACCTCTTGGTCATTTGTTTGTTTTGAGAGATGTCTATTCAGATCCATTGGCAATTTTTTGATTAGGTTGTGTTTTGTTGTTGAGTGGTTTGAGTTCCTTGTATATTTTGCATATTAGTCAATTGTCAGATGCATGGTTTGCAAATATTTTCTCCCTTTCTACAAAAGTTTGCTTTATCTATTCATTGTTTTTCCTTTGCCATGCAGAAGCTTTTTAGTTTGTTATAGTCCCATCTGTCTATTTTTGTTTTTGTTACCTGTACTTATAGTTTTACCCATAAAATCTTTGCCTTGACCAATGTCGTGAAGTGTTTTCTCAATATTTTCTTCTAGTAGTTTTATGGTTTTGGGTCTTAACATAAATATAAAATTGGCTTAATATTTTTATTTTTGTAAAATAGCATATTAAGTAAAATGTATTTATAACATCTTTAATTTGACTGAAAACTACAAATTATCTAATTTAAGCACTATGTGCCATTTCGTAGATGTACTGTATTAGATGTACATGTGAATTATCAGAAAAATATTTGGACCTCCACAAAGGTCTTTATCTTATGACTGATATGCTACATCTGTAATTAGACTCTGTAAAAGTTTAAAACTTTATGCTAATACAATATTGTTCACTTATTTTGTTTCTAATCATATCAATACAGGATATATTTAATAATAAACCTCAAAGTAGAAGGTGGAATATATAATTTTTATTGGAGCATGTAACTTCTTTTACTTTAATTTGCTAATCCTAGATAACAGATATAAGGACAAATATGGGTTTAGATAAATATAAAATTATGTAATTTTTAGACTACATCATTATAAATGATTTTATTTTTCTCTGCTAGGTTTTAAGTTTTTGACTTTAAAAAATTTTTGCTTTTTAAGAGACAGGGTATCTTAACATTTGACTCTGTTGCTCAGGATGGGATACAGTAGCATGGTGATAGCTCACTGCAACCTTGAACTCCTGAGCTCATGTGATCCTTCTGCCTCAGCCTCCTTAGTAGCTGAGAGTGCAGGTGTGACCACAGGTGTGACCCACCACACCTGGCACTGCTAAGTTTTAATTAAAGATTGGAGGTAAAGACATTTCTGGGTTTAATATACTGTGCTATCATTTTGTAAAAGTAGGAAAAACCATTAAGACTGTAATATGTATTATACAAATGTTTTTGAGGGCTGAGCAGCTAAAAATAAATATAGTTTACCTATAGTTTTTTATCCTGTAGGAAACCTTAATCCCTGAATAGAGTTGACTTCAGTGATGAACACTTTTAGTGATGTTCTGTTTTCATGTGATGCCGACAATTAGCCTGACTGAAATTGTTAATCACCACTTTACAATTCTTTATAAATAAGAAGAGCTTCTGTTTATTATACAACATTCATATGCTTTACATACAACTTCTCATTTAATGTTTTATCCAGTTGAAATAACTACACCTTAGATAAGTGACTTGCTGGGTCAGACAGCCAATAAATAAGGCTGGCCAAAAGAAGATCAGAGTAGGTGGCTTTGACTCCCAACCTGTGCTTTCCACCATTACGCAATACTGCTTCCACAAGCATATGAAGTTAACTAACATTATAACACAAAGGAACTAGTTCCTATTCCTTTTCACTCCAGGCTTCAGAATAGCTTCTGACCATGGGTATATATCCACAGTGAAGAATTTTTCTTTTGTTGCAATTGCTTTTGGCATTTTCATCATGAAATGTTTGCCTTTGCCTATGCCCTAAATGGTATTCCCTAGATTTTCTTCTAGGGTTTTTCTTTTTTTTAAACAGTTTTGGGTTTTACATGTAAGTCTTTAATTCATCTTGAGTTAATTTTTGTATAAGGTGTAAGGAAGGGGTCCAGTTTCCATTTTCTGCATATAGCTTCCCAGTTCTCCCAGCACCATTTATGAAATAGGGAATCTTTCCCCATTGCTTGTTTTTGTCAGGTTTGTTGAAGATCAGATGGTTGCAGATGTATGGTCTTATTTCTGAGTTCTCTATTCTGTTCCACTGATCTATGTGTTTGTTTTATTTGTACCAGTACCATGCTATTTTGGTTACTGTAGCCTTGTGGTATAGTTTGAAGTCAGATAGCATGTTGCCTCCACCTTTGCTCTTTTTGCTTAGGATTGTCTTGCCTATTTCGGCTTTTTTTCCATTCCATGTGAATTTTAAAATAGTTTTTTCTAATACTGTGACAAATGTCAATGGTAGTTTAATGGGAATAGCATTGCATTTATAAATTATTTTGGGTGATATGGTCATTTTAACAATATTGACAAATGGGATCTAATTAAACTAAAGAGCTTCTGAACAGCAAAATAAACTATCATCATAGTGAACAACCTACTAGAATGGAAAAAGTTTTGCAATCTGCTCATCTGACAAAGGTCTAATGTCCAGAGTCTACAAGGAACTTAAACAAATACAGAAGAAAAAAAATCTCATTAAGAAGTGGCCAAAAGATGTGAATAAACATTTCTCAAAATAAGACATTCATGTGGCCAAGAACCAAATGAAAAAAAGCTCAACATCACTGATCATTAGAGAATGTAAAGCAAAGCCACAATGAGATACCATCTCACACCAATCAGAATAGTGATTATTAAAAAGTCAAGAAACAACAGTTACTGGTGAGGTTGCAGAGAAAAAGGAACATTTTTACACTGTTGGGAGTGCAAATTAGTTCAACCATTGTGAAAGACAATGTGGCTATTCCTTAAGATCCAGAAGCAGCAATAATATTTGACCCAGCAATCTCATTACTGGGTATATACCCAAAGGAATATAAATCATTCTATTATAAAGACACATGCACACGTATGTTAATTGCAGCCCTATTCACAATAGCAAAGATGTAATCAACCCAATTGCCTATCAATGATAGACTAGATAAAGAAAATGTGGTATGTATACATCATGGAATACTAGGCAGCCACAAAAAGGAACGAAGTATGTCTTTTGCAGGGACATGGATGGAGCTGGAAGCTGTTATCCTCAGCAAACTAACACAGTAACAGAAAACCAAACACCACATGTTCTCACTTATAAATAGGAGCTGAACAATGAGAGTTCTCACTTAAAATGGGAGAACACATGGACACATTGGGAAGAACAACACACACTGGGGCTGGTGTAGGGGGAGAGCATCAGGAAGAATAGCTAATGGATGCTGGGCTTAATACTTAGGTGACAGGTTGATCTCTGCAGCAAACGACCGTGACACACATTTACCTAGGTTACAAACCTGCACATCCTGCACATGTACCCTGGAATTTAAAGTTTGAAGCAAAAAAATTTTTTTTTCTGAGTGCTATATCATAGGGAATAGGTGATCAAGGGGCAACTGTTAATTTTCATATACTTTTAATATGGCTTTTATGGATTAAAGGAGACACTGGCAATTGAGAAAAGAGGGAGCTTAGGTTATTAGACATTTGCATCACTTTAAAATTTCCAGGGCCTCATTTATAACACACAATAATAACAGCAGGGGGCAGTAAGATAATGTATTAAGTCCCCTATGCTTCTTTAACAATACCATTTTTGTGTCCTTGAAGCCTTTTGGTTTCAGCAAACAGAAATAATAGCTAGTCACAATGCTAGTCACTGTATGTATCCTGAAGGAAATCAGTCAGCTTATATTTCAGATAAATCAAGTATTACAATGCTAAAAGCACTATATGAATAATATTACTGTTTTGTGATTGTCTGGAAGTCCTTCTCTATCTTTGAAAGAAAATTTTAAAAATTTACTTATAAAACTGATTTAAACTTTTTTCTATGATTAAATTAATTTTGTGGTTATTTTGTCAATGAGGGAAATGGTAGGGTAGGAAATTAAGTGATTATATACTCCCTGTGATTGCTTTATATATTCTTAGTAGGTAAGCTGATAATTTTAAAAAGTAGGTTCCAATATAATATTTGTGAAACAGCCTGGTGTATGTGCATGTGTGTGTGCATGTGTGCATGTGTGCACATGTGTGGGTGTATGTATGTGTGTGTGAGAGAGATGGAGATGGTGTGAGAGCCTCTGGAGATTGCTGAAATGCAAGAGAGAAGGGGAACTTGGTGGAAGATGGGAGCTGGAGCTGGAAGGGTAGGTGTCATATATGAAATATCTTCTGGGTGATGCTAGTGAAACAGCAATTAATGCTTTATCCCAGATTGAAATGGTCAGATTTGTATATTAAATCTGCAGAGAAAGTACATTGTGGAGAAATTGGGTTTTTGAATCTGGAGGCAGGAAAACCAGTGAGAAGGCTATTGCCATTATCTAGGCCAGGGAGGATAAAGTCTTGAATTAGGGAAGAATTAGGGATAGAGAGAAAAGGATAGAATTAGAAATCAATACTTGGGGTGGGGGTCACCAAGATGGCTGAGAGAAGCCAGTGCCAAAACGCAGCTCCCAGTGAATGAGATGCAGAGGGCTGGAGGACTTCATGGTTCCAAATGAGGTGCTGGGTTCTTTTCTGTGGGACTGATAGGGCACTGGAATTGGGCCCAGGGAAGGAGCCACAGGGCGAGAGCCACCCAGGGGGCAAATCAAGATGAGGGTCATGTCCCCACCTGAAACATGCAGCCAGTTCAAAGCATAGGGGGACTTAACCCCCTCGGTGCTCCATTTCGGATACCGTGCTTGCCTTATCCCTCCTGCAACCCACAGTCCACAGGGGCCCTGCCAGATGGTGGGGCACTGTAGGTAGCTGAAACAAATCTGAGCAGTGGCTACCACTGGGCTCAGCAAGTTGTCACAGGGATCTGGAGGGGAGTTTGGACTAACGCCAGTGGGATGGACGGTCCCACAGAGGGAGGCAGAGTTGAAAGCAGGGAAACACCCTAAGGCCTGGCAGGCCCCACCTCCACAGAACTCAAACTGAAGCACTCACTAGAGAGCCAAATACACTAGCTTGACCCCAACCAGGAAGATAGAGCTCTGGGAGAGATGCCATTGGGAAGGTGGGCCAATCTCACCTGAAAACAAACTCAGGGAAGGACCACCCACAACCTAACTGAACCTGAGAGAGCCTAGCAATGCCCTCTACAGGCCAAAAAAGATGCAGCTCCAAACTCAACAGAAAAAAGTCCACAACAGAAAAGACTCCTGAAATCACCAACTTCAAAGATTAAAGGGAAACAAATCCACAAAGATAGGAAAAAAAAAGTGAAAAGAGGATGAAACCACCAAAGAACAGAACACCTCTTCTCCTCCCAGGGATCACAACTCCTCACCATCAAGGGAACAAAAAAAGACAGAGAATGAACCTGATGAATTGACAGAAGCAGGCTTTAGAAGGTGGGTAATAACAAACTTCTCTGACTTAAAAGATCATGTTCTAAACCAATGCAAAGAAACTAAGAACTTTGAAAAAATGTTAGATGAAATGCTAACTAGAATAACCAGCTTAGAGAAGAACATGAATGACTTGATGGAGCTGAAAAACACAGCACGAGAACTTCGCGAGGCATACACAAGTTTCAACAGCCAAATCGATCAAGCAGAAGAAAGGATATCAGAGATAGAAGATCAAATCAATGAAATAAAACGAGAAGGCAAGATTAGAGGAAAAAGAGTAGAAAGAAATGGACAAAGCCTCCAAGAACTATGGGATTATGTGAAAAAACCTAATCTATGCTTGATTGGTGTGCCTGAATGTGACAGGGAGAATGAATCCAAGTTGGAAAACACCCTTCAGAATATTATCCAAGAGAACTTTCCCAACCTAACAAGGCAGGCCAACATTCAAATCCGGGAAATACAGAGAATACTGTAAAGATATTCCTCAAGAAGAACAACCCCAAGGCACGTAGTTGTCGGATTCACCAGGGTTGAAATGAAGGAAAAAGTCCTAAGGGCAGCCAGAAAGAAAGGTCGAGTCACCCACAAAGGAAAGACCATCAGACTCACAGCGCATCTCTTGGCAGAAACTCTACAAGCTAGAAGGGAGTGGGGGCCAATATTCAACATCCTTAAAGAAAAGAATTTTCAACCTAGAATTTCATATCTGGCCAAACTAAGCTTAATAAGTGAAGGAGAGATAAAATCCTTTATGGACAAGCAATTGCTGAGAGATTTCATTGCTACAAGACCTGCCTTACAGGAACTACTGAAGGAAGTACTAAGCAGGGGAAGGAATAATCAGTACCAGCCACTGCAAAAATGTACCAAATGGTAAAGAATAATGATGCAATGAAGGAGCCATGTCAATTAACAGGCAAAACAACCAGCCAGTAACAAAATGGCAGGATCAAATTCAAACATAACAATATTAACATTGAATGTAAATGGCCTAAACACCCCAATCAAAAGACACAGACTGGCAAAATGGATAAAAATTCAAGACCCATTGGTGTGCTGTATTCAGGAGACCCATCTCATATGCAAAGACTCACATAGACTCAAAATAAAGGGATGGAAGAAGATTTACCAAGCAAATGGAGAGAAAAAAAAAAGCAGGGGTAGCAATCCTAGTCTCTGATAAAACTGACTTTAAGCCAACAAAGATCAAAAGAGACAAAGAAGGGCATTATATAATGATAAAAGGATCGATGCAACAAGAAGAGCTAACCATCCTAAATATTTATGAACCCAATGCAGGAGCACCCACATACATAAAGCAAGTTCTTAAAGACCTACAAAGAGACTTAGACTCCCGCACAATAATAGTGGGGGACCTTAACACTCCACCGACAATATTGGACAGATCAATGAGACAGGAAGTCAGCAAAGATATCCAAGCCTTTAATGCAGATTTGGACCAAGCAGACCTAATAGACATTTACAGGACACTCCACTCCAAATCCACAGAATACACATTCTTCTTAGCACCACATTGCACTTACTCCAAAATTGACCACATCATTGGAAGTAAATCACTCCTCAGCAAATGCAAAAGAATGGAAATCATAACAAACAGTTTCTTAGACCACAGTGCAATCAAATTAGAACTCAGGATTAAGAAAAGCACTCAAAACTGTACAATCACATGGAAACTGAACAACTTGCTCCTGAACAAACCAATGGATAAACAACAAAAGGAAGGCAGAAATAAAAGTGTTCTTTGAAACCAATGAGAATGAAGACACAACATACCAGATCCTATGGGACACATTTAAAGCACTGTCTAGAGGGAAATTTATAGCAATAAATGCCCACATGAGAAACAAGGAAAGATCTAAAATTGATACCCTATCATCAAAATTGAAAGAGCTAGAGGAGCAAGATCAAAAAAACTCGAAAACTAGCAGAAGACAAGAAATAACTAAGATCGGAGCAGAACTGAAGGAGATAGAGACAAAAAACCCTTCAAAAAAATCAATAAATCCAATAGCTGGTTTTTTGAAAAGATCAACAAAATAGACTGCTAGCTGGACTAATAAAGAAGAAAAGAGAAAAATTGAATAGATGCAATAAAAAATGATAAAGGGGAGATCACTACCGATTGCTTGGAAATACAAACTGCCATCAGAGATTACTACACACAACTCTATGCACATAAACCAGTAAATCTGGAAGAAATGGATAAATTCCTGGACACTTGCATACTCCCAAGACTAAGCCAAGAAGAAGTTGAAACCCTACTTAGACCAATAACAAGGTCTGCAGTTGAGGCAGCAATTAATAGCCTACCGACCAAAAAAAGTCCAGGTCCAGACGGGTTCATAGCTGAATTCTATCAGACATACAAAGAGGAGGTGGTACCATTCCTGTTGAAACTATTCCAAACAATACAAAAAGAGGGAATCCTGCTTAACCCTTTCTATGAGACCAATATCATCCTGATATCAAAATCTGGCAGAGACACAACTAAAAAAGAAAACTACAGGCCAATATCCATGATGAACACTGATGCAAAAATCTTCAATAAAATACTGGCAAACTGAATCCAACAGCACATCAAAAAGCTTATCCACCATGATCAAGTAGGCTTCATAGCAGGGATGCAAGGCTGGTTCAACATATGCAAGTCTATAAATGCAATTCACCACATAAACAGAACCAAAGACAAAAACCACATGATTCTCTCAATAGATGCAGCCTTTGACAAAATTCAACAGCCTTTATGCTAAAAACTCTCAACAAACTAGGTATCAATGGAACCTATATCAAAACAATAAAAACTATTTATGACAAACCCACAGCTAAAATCATACTGAATGGGCAAAAGTTAGAAGCATTCCCTTTAAAAACTGGCACTAGACAAAGATACCCTCTCTCACCACTCCTATTCAATATAGTACTGGAAGTTCTAGCCAGAGCAATTAGGCAAGAAAAAGAAATAAAGGGCATTCAATTAGGAAAAGAAGAAGTCAAATTGTCCATATTTGCAGATGACATGATCGTATATTTAGAAGACCCCATCGTCTCAGCCCAAACCCTCCTTAAGCTGATAAGCAACTTTGGCAAAGTCTCAGGATACAAAATCAATGTGCAGAAATCACAAGCATTCCTATACATCAAAACAGTCAGAGTGCCAAATCATGAGCGAACTCCCATTTACAACTGCTGCAAAGAGAATAAAATACCTAGGAATACAACTAACAAAGGAGGTAAAAGAGCTCTTCAAGGAGAACTACAAACCACTGATCAAGGAAATAAGAGAGGACACAAACAGATGGAAAAAACATTCCATGCTCATGGTTAGGAAGAACCAATATTGTGAAAATGGTCATACTGCCCAAAGTAATTTACAGATTCAATGCTATCTTCATCAAGCTACCACTGACCTTCACAGAACTGGAAAAAACCACTTTAAACTTCATATGGAACCAAAAGAGAGCCTGCATAGCCAAGGCAATCCTAAGCAAAAAGAACAAAGCTGGAGGCATCATGCTACCTGACTTCAAACTATACTACAAGGCTACAGTAATCAAAACAGCATGGCACTGGTACCAAAACAGAGATATAGATCAATGGAACAGAACAGAGGCCTCGGAAGCAACACCACAAATTTGCAACCATCTGATTTTTGACAAACCTGAAAAAAACAAGCAATGGGGAAATGATTCCCTGTTTCATAAATTGTGTTGGGAAAACTGGCTAGCCATATGCAGGAAGCTGAAACTGGATCCCTTCCTTACATCTTACACAAAAATTAACTCCAGATAGATTAAAGATTTAAACATAAGAACTAATACCATAAAAACCCTAGAAGAAAACCTAGGCAAAACCATTCAAGACATAGGCACAGGCAAGGACTTCATGACTAAAACACCAAAAGCAATGGCAACAAAAGCCAAAATAGACAAATGGGACCTAATTAAACTTAAGAGCTGGGAGAGAGATCCAAGATGGCCGATTACCGGCAGCTCAGGATTGTAGCTCCCAGTGAAAGCACAGAGAACGGGTGGATGCCACACTTTCAGATGAATTTTTGTTGCTCACGGACCAGGAGATTCCCAGCGGAGGAGCACCACAGGTCCCCAGCGCGACTCTTGTGGCCGGCATGGCGGCTCTCGGTGCAGAGTAAATAGGACCGGGTCCCCTTTTGGTTGACGTTTGGAGCTCCGGGAAGGCAGAGTTGCCCGTTTAGCTGATTGAAAAAGGAACTGAAGAGGGAAGCCAGACCAGAGAATCCCAGGCAGAAAGCACCACGCTCAATGCTGCTGTTTTAGCTGGCACAGTGGGTTGCTCAGATTCTGGCACTGGGAATCAACAAGTTGGACATCCACTCAGAGACCCAATTTGAAAGTCAGCAATTGCAAAGACGATAGGTGGATAAATCCACAATGATGGGAAGAAACCAGCATAGGAGGGCTGAGAATACCCAAAATCAGAATGCCTCTCCTTCTATAGGGGATCACAGTTCCTCATCAACAGGGGAACAAGGCCTGCTGGAGAACAAATGCGTTCCATTAACAGAATTAGGTTTCAGACGGTGGATAATAAGAAACTTCTGTGAGCTAAAAGAACATGTTCTAACCCAAAGTAAAGAAACTAAGAACCTTGAAAAAAGGTTTGACGAAGTGCTAACGAGAATAGACCATTTAGAGAGGAATATAAGTGAATTAATGGAACTGAAAAACACAATACAAGAACTCCGTGAAGTATGCATAGGTTTTAACAGTCGAATTGATCAAGCAGAAGAAAGGATATCAGAGGTCAAAGACCAACTTAATGAAATGAAACGAGAAGACAAGATTAGAGAAAAAAAGAATGAAAAGGAATGAGCAAAGTCTCCAAGAAATATGGGACTATATGAAAAGACCTAATTTATGTTTGATAGATGTACCAGAAAGTCATGAAGAGAATGAATCCAAGCTGGAAAATATTTTTCAGGATATTATTCAGGAAACCTTTCCTAACCTAGTAAGGCAGGATAATATTCAACTCCAGGTAATACAGAGAACACCACAAAGATATTCCTCAAGTAGAGCAACTCCAAGACACATAATCATTAGATTCACTAGGGTTGAAATAAAGGAGAAAGTTTTAAGGGCAGCTAGAGAGAAAGGTCAGGTTACCCATAAAGGGAAGCCTATCAGACTCACAGCAGATCTCTCAGCAGAAACCCTACAAATTAGAAGAGAGTGGGGGTCAATATTCAATATCCTCAAAGAAAAGAATTTTCAACCCAGAATCTCATATCCAGCCAAACTAAGCTTCATAAGTGAAGGAAAAATAAAATTTTTTGTGAACAAGCAAGTTCTCAGAGATTTCATCACCACCAGGCCTGCTTTACAAGAGCTTCTGAAAGAAGCACTACATACAGAATAGAAAAACCAGTATCAGTCATCCCAAAAACTTACCAAAAGGTAAAGAGTATCACCATAATGAAGA